>BPLR01011448.1:0-53144 GCA_021605095.1 Caerostris extrusa | reverse complement strand
GTTACGTATTGCTTATGAAGGACAATTTGAAGATTAACGAGAATTTTTGAAGACTTTTTATCACAGCTAAAAGGAAGATATTTTCTGCATATGATAAGCACGGTATAAGCGTAAGATATCAAAAATATATCGCATATAGATTAAAGAGAAAGGCACTGAGAACACTGCCCTGCTGTACACCACGAGTAGAAAATAATTTCATTGATACAGAGTTTTCTACAATTTTCTTAAAATCTGTTATGAAATTATAACCATTTTGCAGTGCCCTGTATACCAACCGTAAGATAATATATATATATATATATGTCCGTCACTCCAAACCAAATCATCAGAAGAAATGTCATCCCGAAAACAAAAAATGTTGGCATTTTGCAATCAAGACTATTCAGTGATGCATGAGAGACAACGAATACATGCAATTCAAAAGGAATAAAAGTTAAATAAAAATTATATAATTTCTCAGGAACTGTGAAAAGTAAAGGATTCTCTTGAGTACACTTCTGTTCTAAGATTTTGCTTGAAACGGAAGTCAACACAAAGGGACGATATGAGACAGGGGAAGTGTTGCCTTTACTTGGTTTAAGAATTAGCATGATTTGTGCTGTAAAACCATTCCTAGGAAATATTGCCGATGAACCAAATGCTAAATATGCAAACAACTGTTGACTAATAATCGGGAAGAATTTTAATTCATTTGCTGGAATACTGTCACTTCAAGGGGAAGTGTTGTGAGCAACGCGTATAGCATCTTGAATTCGATAAAAGTAAGCGCTTATTATAAATTTATGAGCAATCGTCGGAAAGTAAAAAAAAAAAAAGAATAGTATATTAAGCTGGTCGGAAAGTTTTTATTGAAATGAAATGTTAAATTATTGGTTTGTTGATTCAAATCTGTGATAACTAAATTTGTAGCTTAGTACATGGAAAATCTTATTACTGACTAGATTATTGTTTCTATTGTGAATAGTTTCAATAATTGTATAAAGGCAATATAGCCAGTATAGGTACAAAATGGAACCTCATGGTATTTTCTTAAGCTGGGAAATTAAACTAGAAATTTTCTGTAAGTGATTCAGAATTGCGAGAAAAGTCGAGATTGAGCTTGATGTAAAAGTTTTAGTTTCTGTCATAAAAGGTTATTGCACTGTGTATTCCAAAGGGGTGAGTTGGGTGGTGGGAGATTTCGTCCTTATTATTAAGTAAAGCGTTACATAGAAAAGATGATGACATGAAATATGCAGATGCAAAAATGAGAGTGAAATTCTTTGTTCATCATAAAGAAATGCAGAACTTCAGGTCATATAATGATCGGTCTGCAAGTTGATTTAAAGGATAATTTTCGTATTTGCCAGTTCTTTACAGTATCAAAATGATCTGTAGTAATAATTAATTTGCTCGTCTGTCTATACGCATATGATTTATGTATTGTAGTATAGTGACCTTGAAACGATATATTTTTCTTCGGAATTTTAGGGTGCTCTTTGGGAAATCATGCCACCCAGGAACTTTTAGTACAATAGTGAAAGACCGAGCGCCACGTTGGAATGCTACCTGTAATTTTGCAAAAATGTCACTGTGAACCTTAAAATTGATATCACCATCAGAACAAAGTTAGAATTTACAGTTTTATCCACCATAGCAAGTAAGAAAAAAACCCACCTACACAATTATTAAACTTTCCTGAAACTAAAATGGATAGATGAGATGTAAAGCTAACAAATTGAAATAAAAGTAGAATGTGCTAGAAAAATATAGATTTAGCTTAGTTTGTCGCTTTACGGTCATTTTGTGCACATTATGGGCTAATTAGACCGGAACCTACAGTTTAGCGGGGATTCCGAACCCCTAACAAACATCCATGCCACCCCCAGAATTCGAACCTGAAGCCTGTGGTACCAAAGGCCAGAGCGCTGGCCATCAGGCCGCATATAAATATAGGTTACCCAGCTAAAAAATACTAAAACGACAAAAGAGACAATAAAAAACCTATAATTATCCGGAAAAAACGAATTAACCAAAACAAGGCAACCCCACGAATTATACATTCCCACATACCGGACGTGTAATCAATCAATTCTCTAAATTTTATCACCACTTTAAATCACAAAGAGAAACATACCAGAAAAAAATAACTGACAGGAAACTAACAAAGCATAAAAATAGTACAAGTTTTGTTCCCGAACATAACAGATTTTTAGAAAATGGAGAAGAGCTGTTGAGTACAAATTCATTTAGCATTTATCTCACTTCGTCTAACTATTAGTGTTTGGTTTTCATCAGCAACATTTTTTTTTCTTCTATAGTTTTTTATTTTCTTATTCATCTTAGATAAGCCACCCATTTATTAATATATATTTTTCTTTCTTCCCGCACTTTAAATTCTGGCAAAGTGTTTTATTTTTATTTGTTTTTCAATGTAATCTCGGAAGGTTCTACATTTTGAGTAGGAGTACATTTAGAGCTAATTATGACGGATATTGCTTTACACTCCAGCTTAATGGAATACTGAAAACCTTCAATTCAAGGCTCACCGTGATATTCAAACAAACCTACAATTAGCATTTAATTATGTCGCAAGATAATTCACTACGGGCTTGAAGCATAAATAAAATGATCCCCAAAGTGGATCCTAAAATTTTAAAAGATAATTTGTCATCTAAAATCATCTCTATAAAATATGTTCATCATGCAAATCACCCGACAAGGCAAGTTAGTTATTTTCACCGATCATTACGACAGTGCCAGAGACCTCTCGAATATAAAAGCTATTTTTGAATATTCCGGTTTCCGCATCTCTTTATACGGAGAAAATCACAACCCAATTCCTACTACATAATATTCCCACAGATATTTCCCTCGCAAAACTCAAGACATAACTCGAAGAAGAAAATAGCTTCCCGATAGCAGAAGCGGCTTGGTGGCCAAGTGGCTAGCGCTCTGGCCTTTGGTATCCCAGGCTTCAGGTTCGGAATCCACTTTAAACTGTAGGTCCCGGTCTGCTTAGCTTAAAGTGTGCGACAAACCAAACCGAAGATTTGTGGTGGCCTGATGGCCAATTGGCTAGCGCTCTGGCTTTGGTACCATGGGCCTCAGGTTCGAATACTGGCGGTGGCATGGATCTTTGTTAGTGGTTCGGAATCTCGGAACGGTAGGCCAAGTCTAATTAGTTCACAGTGTGCAAAAATGCCCGTAGAGCGACAAGCCAAACCGAAGATTTGTGAGTAAATGAACTACTCCTAATCTTTCAGCACCAGTTTTTTGTCAACATACTAGGAACACTTTTACCAGAACTTGTAAAATTATGGCTCACTTCACCAAAAACTCTTTTTTTTGACAGGGTTGTGACTGTTTCTCCATCACACAGCCTACAACAGCATGCAAAAATTCCGTCCCTTGTGAATTTTGTAGTGCATCACATCTTATTTATTCATTTTCATCCAAAGTTCTTGAATGGGCAGCGAGGAACATAAGGCCACGGCCAACAACTGCACTAAACGTACTGCAGAGGAACATTTTTGTAAAATTTAAAATTATCATATGCTTTCCATTCATAGATGCCAGGAGGCTATATTGCATTCCAAAGGAAAACTCTTTTGCATCCAAACTCCAAACAAACACTACCTCCTTTTCTAATTAGATTACAAAAGATCAACAAACACAGAAATTCCTGAAAACTCAACAAATGATTAAAGACATATGTCGCACAAGTATCAACAAGACATTAGATATATGACGCACAAACCGTCTCATTTACAAGAATCCATCAAATCACTGACTCAGAATTCAGCAGCATTCCTATGTTTCCTCAGCCAAGCAATTAAGTAACTCTCTCCTTCCATCAGTACTACTTCAATCATTTATTTTAAAGATAATAAACAGATAGATTAAAGGAAAGATTAAGGTTAAGGTAAGAATACATTAAAGGTTCAAAATTTTTGGCTAATTAACAACAAATAATTTAAAGAAGGTTTATCAAATGTTCTACTTAATTTCAAAGCAGTTGATAATTTAATCACAATAGTAGTAGTTTTTAGAGGCCTGATGGCCAAGTGACTAGCGCTCTGGCGCCCAGCCACAGGTTTTGGGTCCGAGTACCATCGGTGCCATGGATATTTATAGTGGTTCAGAACTCCACTTTAAACCTTAGGTCCCGGTCTCATATGACTGTACAGTATTTGGTGTAGGGCTGACAATCTTATCCGTAAAAAGAAAAATATCTCCTGTCTCGAAATCTGCCCGTCGGGAGACGGTCTTAACCAACTATGGGGCTCTCGATGATGAAGATGAGTAGTTTTTACCTTTACTTTTGTGTAAGGCAAATGCGGACTAGTTCTCTCAAATAATCTACTACAAAAACGTATTTTGCTTTTTTGCTTTTATTGAATTCAAAGACATCAAAAAAATTTCATCACATTTTACTATTTATAAATTACATTAAATTGCAGATAATAGAAAACAACGTTTGTTTATCGAATTATAGAGCAACATCAGATTAACGCGAATTACCAATCACCGAAAAATTGCTAAGTACAAATATTTTCATGTATATTAGATATTTATAAAAAAATAGTAACTAAATAAATATTATTAACAATTCCGATACAAAATTATTTTATATATTTATAAGTGCAACTGTAATACTTCAACTTAATAAATATCCTAGATTTTTCAAAAAATAAAAACTTCAACTATAAAACTTATGACACGACTATAAAAACTTCAACTATAAAAACCTAGACTAGCCAAAAAAAACTTTTAATAAAAATACTATAAAACTTCAACTCAATTAAAAATTCTAAAGACTAGCCAAAAAAATCTATTCTTTTACTTGAAAGAAATGAGCTGCGAAGTCATTTATCAAACATTTCTTAAGATAAACAAAAAGTTATATTTCAAAGTAACAAGAATTACGTAAAATGATTGCAATGGGTGAATTTGAATTTGAATTTTTTTTTTCCTCCCAACTTCTACCAAATAACTTTTTAGAACAATATAAATCTCAATTTAGACCAGGGGTGGCCAACCCAAATGATCTTGCAGGCCACTTTGAAATGCATCATAACTCCGCGGGCCGCATATAAAATTATATATCCCTATATTAGATTTAGGCCCACTATAGACAATTTTTGAGTGAAAAATTGAAACATAATGAGTTATTATTATTGTGTTTACTATTATTCTTACATGTAAACATAGATAACATAATAATAGTGATACTAAACGCACATTGTGAACAAATATATAACACTAAATATGACATATAAAAATTTGATAAATATTAATGAAATAAAAAAAATGAAATCATTAAAAATTATTTATTTTTACTAGTGCGATGCTTGTTTGCGCAAGAATAATAGAGAGAGTTTTTGCATAACGTTTTTTTAATCGTCCGATATTTTTTCTTCCAAGCGCATGCTCATAGGAAACATTGTACCTTATTGCGCATGCGTATCTGTAATACTGCACTACTGAGCTATTCCTATGAGCATGCGCGCTAGGAAGAAAATACGGAACGATAAAAAAACGTTATGCAAAAACTCTCTATTATTTTAAAATTAAGGTTAATTTTTTTCATATTTCGACAGTTAATTTTTGAATATATGGATGCATAAATAATGTATTTTTTTTAACACATTGATTTTTATTACTTTGACCATTATAAAATAAATATGTTTTGTAAAAGTGTGATAAATCTCACGGGCCGCTGGTTGGCCACCCCAGGTTAAGAAAGTTCAAACATTTTCTATTATTTTTTTTTTTTTTTCCTTTTGATTTCGATTAATACCAATTTTCATTGATATTCTAAAAGGAACCAAATCGATAGAGAAGGCGGATATTAAAAAAAAAATGGCATGGGACCATTTGAAGGTAATAAATAACCCTAAATATCGGAAAGGACGAATGAAAACAAAAGTATTGCGAAACAAATATTGAATAAACCGCATTTCTTGCTACAGTAGCAAAAATATTTAAAAATCTCACGCCCGTTCTACAAATTATTACATACCAATATAATAAAACAATCAAAAACTGACTTTAGGTCAATACTATATTTCGATTGAATGGAAATTGATCAATGAATTCAAGTAAATAGTAGTCATTTTCCAGTAACCTTCTTTTCTTCTATAAGTTTTGGGTTACTGGCTGGTGAGAAATAAACGCAGAGAATGCAACACATCTAATCATTACTGATAACGAAACCTTCAAGTATAGAAATTGCTTCTTTTTTTTTTTTTTTCTGTCTTGGTGAGGCTCTCTTGGTGAGAGTTGGCCAAGGTCGGCCATTCCCTTTTTACCCCTTCAGGGTTACATTCACTTTTTTTTTTTTTCTTCTTCTGATGCATCGTATACTTTCTCAAATCACTTTGCTACCAAACAGGAACTCGCTAAGTTCTGACCTCATCTGCAAGGTCTTCCAGAAAATTATGTTCGGTTTTATCGTCTATGATACGCTTCTGTTTGATTTGCATTTGACAGCTTGTCAAATTATTTGGAAAACAATGAAGAGACCTCCATTTTGTACATAAGGACACAACAAAAAAGTGTGCCCCAGAAAATATGGAGAAAGATAAAGATATTATTATGATTATTCCAGTGATTTTTTTTTTTTTTTTTACAGAGTGGGAGGTTTTATTTTTCTGTGAATGAAACCTCATGCAAATTTCACTGAGAGCAAAATATCATTTTGTTTTGTTATATTTTAATTAAAAAATGCCTCATGTAATCGAATCTTTAACAAGTAAAAGCGAGAAACAATTATTATAACGAAATTATTGCATAATTATTTTCTGCAAGTATATTAGCGTAAAATTTGTTCAGTACATGGTCAACTAGTTGCAAATGCAAAAGGTCAACTATCTTGCTTTTTCGACATTACGCAAAAAGCAAGATGAATTTTCAACAATTCAGACACGCGACCTCTTTTAATATTGTTGCAGTAGTAATAAAGTTAAAATACTAGAAAAAACGATTGAAAAGTTGATAACAAACGGATATTTTGTTTTTAATAATTAATTCAAGAAAATTATTATAGAGATAGTCTACTTAACAATTTTTTTTTCTTAAATGGTTTATCGTTCAATACAATCAAATTTTATATAAGATGGGTGGAAACAAATTTTTAATACAAAAAAATGAAAGTTTTCATTGGCAATTTTTTACAGTTATGCTAAGGAATTTTTGGAAAACAATGAATAGATTTATTAAAATTATTTGGAAAACAATGAAGAGACCTCCATTTTGTACATAAGGACACACAAAAAGTGTGCCCCAGAAAATATGAAGAAAGATAAAGATATTATTATGATTATTCCAGTATTTTTTGTCATAGAGTGGGAGGTTTTATTTTTTCTATGAATGAAACCTCTTGCAAATTTCACTCAGAACAAAATATTTTGTTATATTTTAATTAAAAAAGTATCATATAACAACTAAAAACGAGAAAAATATTATAACGTTACTATTGCATAATTATTTTCTGCAAGTATATTAACGTAAAATTTAATTAGTACATGGTCAACCAGTTTAAAAGGTTATGCAAAAACAAGATGAATTTTCACGATTCAGACACGCGACCCCTTTAATGTTGCTGCAGTAGCAATAAACTCAAAAATTAAAAACGACTGCAAAGTTGATAACAAATGGATATTTTTTTATTAATAATTTATTAAAGAAAATCGTTGTGGAGATAATCGTCTTAATAAAGTTTTTTTTTCCTTAAATGGTTTGTTGTTCAATACAATCAAATTTTATATAAGGTTGGTAGAAACAGATTTTCGGTAAAAAAATGAAAGTTTTCATTGGCAATTTTTTTACAATTATTCTAAGGAATTTTTGTAATATATTTTATTAGAGACGATTAAATTAGTTAAATTCGACATGCCAAGTTGTCTCTATTTCTCGTATGCGCGATGTATTTAAATATCTTCTTAGTATGATTGATACAAGCAGAATTTGTTGATAGAGTTCTTTATGTATTCTTTATAATTTCGAATCTTTCGAATTCATAATAAATAGAATATATAATTCGAATCTTTCGCATTCTTAATTTCTGTGATTTTATTATAGAATTTTTAAAAGAAACTTTTAACAAGCATTGAATCTTGTTCTATTCTTCCTATTACCAAATGAAATTTATGTACTGATTTTGTGTTTTTTTCAACATCTAATAATGTATGTAACATGTTTTACTTGTCATCATCTAATATTGAGTATAGCTTCCGTTTTATAAACAATTTATCATTATCGATGCATCTTTTTCAATTAAAAAAGTTGGCATTAAAAAAAACCATAAAACATATTCTATGCGTAATAATCCAATACATAAGTGTAACTTTTAAATGTTTATTAAATCATTTAAAAAGATTATTGAATGATTCAAACACGTTATAGCAACATAATCATCATATGACATTTGCATGAAGAATGATTTTATTTTGACGATTCAGACAGAAAATATTAGTTTCTTAATATTGTTTAATGAATTAAATCAATCGTAATGAAATTCGAGTTGGTTCTATAACTCGGCTGCTTATTATTATGTGTTCAGTAATTAAGTTATTACACATTTAAATGAGTTTGCTTCATTTATCATTGTAATCTTTCCATTGATAATGTTGGTAATATATTAATAAGGATATTTTCTTTAATGATAATAATAGTGTTTATAATTTTAAAAAAATTAAAAAAAATTAGTCTTTTAAATTACGAGAATGCATTAAACGATATGACTGAAGAGTAAGTTCACAAAAATTCAATAGCAAATCGAACAATATAAAATTATCTTATTCAATGACTTCTTAACCATTGAGAACGTTGGATAGGTGCGTTAGAACACAGCCGGTAAAAAAAAAAAAAATTTCCTGTGACGCTACATTTTAATTATTTTATTGATAATAAATATATAAATTTAAAAGAAACAAGTACATTTTTTTAATGATTTCTTTTAACAATTTCATGCCAGAAACAGGATATATTTTTATTTTCAACACTCTACATTATTCATAAAAAGCAACGAAATTCGTTTATCTTTCAGTCGCTGTTGAATTTGTTTATACTGAGTAGTTTTTAAAGAGATACATATTTTGAACTCATTTCTGAATATAAGACATACTTCTTCATTGGCTCAACATCCCCATGGTAGGCCAAGGCCATCTGCCTACTGAAAGATTTCGAGACAGGAGATGTTTTTTTTGCGAGGTAGGATTGTCACCCTACTCCCTTATAGTCATAGTAGACCGGGACCTACGGTTTAAAGTGGATTTCGAACCACTACAAACACCCATGGTACCGCTGGGATTAGAACATCGTGACATCAGACCCCCATAAGAACATACAGTGTAGTAATATAAATAAACACTTAGCATAGACTTAATTCTTTATGTTCCTTCACATGCAAATTCTTAGGGATCCTAATATGTTGTTAAGACCACCCTTATTAAATTTTTGAAGGAGGAAGTGTGTCAGTTATACGAATTGTTTTTAAATTTATATGATTTTCGATAAATAACTATTAATAAATATCGAAGAAAGAAGATAAAGGACCGTACCTTCTACGATTTTAGTTTTACTATACGATGAAAGTTCAAAACAATTCTGTTTGATATTCATGTATCAATTAGGAGATGAAGATTCGTTTCAATTATATTACTGGAGCAACCTCTCCACATCCTTTCCATCAGTAGAAGGGGAGTTTAGCTAGATTTGCAAGTACTTTAACTGAACGTTCAATTGACTGCGAGGTCAGAACGAAGTAAATGATGTTTTTCTTTCAATATGCAGGATCTATGATTGTGACCTGGTCATTACTCGGATATTTGCATCTATGAGTCTCCCTAACCCTACAATTTTTACTCTAAAATACCATTTGCGTATCATTATCTTCCAAGTCTTTCATATCTTTATTTCAATAATAGTGATACTGTGCGAGGAAGGATAAGCAATAAGTTTATGCCTTAATGACAGGTGAACATCCTATAAATCATTAAACTAGAACTAAGGCGAAATGATGGGCGTTGTGAGTTAGAGCCAATGACACCACTACAGCTCAGAAAAGAAGAATATTCGATTGTTAATTATGCTATAATGTAGAAATGCTTAAGGTATTATTCATTATGAATACATGTTGCTATTGATTAAGATAGAATATGCCCTCGTTTCGTCTACTTCAGATCTTCTATGAAATTTTGTTTGCTAGGTAAAGAATATTTTTACGTACAAGTGTTGTTGATGTGCAATTAATTACTTGTTTTTTAATCAATTAAAAATTTTTATAATCATTTATTCTTTAAAATGCTTAATTTATCTAACATATTATAAAGTGTTTTTATTGTGTTAAAATGTGCCATATGTGCACACGCGAAATTTTCGATTTTGGCGATGAACTTGGCGAGGTGTGAAAAATATTGGGAGTTGGATCTTTGAAAAAGCTTCAAGAAAAGACTGTTTGTTGAACAATTATTAGGTAAAGTTATTAGTTGAAGTAGTTCGGGACCTGAATGACCGAGTGACTAGCGCTCTGATGCTCGGTGCCATGGATGTTTGTAGTGATTCGAAATCTACTTTAAGCCGTAGGCCCCGGTCTCATATAACTATAGAGCGTCACAGAGCCCAATCAGACTTCTCACCCACATCCAGGGCCGGAATTTTCCTATAGGCTTCAGCCTAGGGCCTCAAGATCAAGAGGGGTCTACATTTAAATTGTTAGCAAAATTAGAATTACACTATTCTAAAAAAAAACAGTAAACACTAAAACACTGAATCAAAAATAAGGAGAAATTCTACACATATGAATAATAAACAAACATAATAAGTAATTTGCAAACTTAGAAATGGGAGGTGAAAAGGGCTTCATAAGTAAAATAGTCTAGGGCCTCTTTTTTCATCTAAATCCGGCCCTGCCCACATAATTCCCAAACTGTAAAGGGACAACTCAGTTCTAGGCACAGTGATGTGATGTGATGTGGTGTGAGTGTAGTAGTAATAGTAGTAGTAATTTCATTTAGTCTTGAAGTAATTAATGAAGAAATTGAAGTAATTCATTTAGTCTCAAAGCCGAGTGTGAGCTGCGATATTGCTCTAGTGTGATGATATTGACTTTATCATTTTGCTCTGCCAGCAGTTCATTTGCGAATCTTCTACTGTTTGATCTTGTTTGATAATAACAGCTTTAATAAAACGCGTTTCTTTTGAAACGCGTCTTTTTCTTGCTAAAAAATTTCCATTCGCAAAAAATCAAATGAGCGCCTTATTTTTTGCAACAATTTTAAATAAATTTATTTCTCGTGTAGAATTAAACACATATTAGGATATTTTATTCTTATAAGGATTTTATTTATAAGTTTAATATAAGTTTGGATAGAGAAATTAACATAAATATAACAGAACGGCAAAAAACAATTTAAATGCTATTTGAACTGTAAAATATAATTCAAATAACCTGAAATATCTATTTACTAATACTTTTTATCAAAAGCTCTCGCTTTTGTAATATTTTTGATGATAATTAGAGATAAAATTTAAATCTGTGGTACAAACGTATAGTAAAGAATGATTTTTTTTTTTGTTAATCGTTAATAGTTTGATTAATTTACTAAATGCTGAAAAAAATTCTACAAATATTTTTTAAAATTGTAATTATTTTAAATAAAATGATTTTTATTCAATGCCAATTAAACTTTTTGTCTTGAAAAGAACAAAAAATAAAAAGGAATGTTAACTTTTTAAAAGCTGGAAAGTAAGGTTATGACCAAAATCTATATCCATTGAATATTTTTATTATTATTAACAATGTGTAATAAATACTTTTTTAATAAATAAATAAGGTATTTCATTTTTTAAATTTTACAAACAAAAGACATATATATATATATATATATATATATAATCACTTAAGCATGTGACACAAAATTAACTCTGAAGTTAACTATGTTGTTTCGCTTAAACTTTCATTTGAATATGATGAACTACTGATCATATTTGTAAACAGATAATAGGATATATGATTGTTTTAAAAGTGAAGCAACATGAAACATGATCTCTCAAACAATTGAGATGAATAAAGCAGTTTTTCATTGCTCTTCAAACCCATACTCAAGGTCACATATTGCAAGAGATTGATTAATGATGAATTTTTGAAATGAATAGTTTGTTGGAAACAAAGAACCCTCTCTTCAAATATTGCAACGAAATTCACACATACATTCTTCCTTCATATTATAACTTTCTACATAAATACTTTTTGTTGATAATGAAGCAAAAGATACTGGCACCAAATAGTTTTTAAATCATCTCATGAACTGGTATTACAAAGTTTTAATTGAAGTACATGATTAAACATAATAATTAAAATATTTTAAATAAAGAAAGTTAGTGGTTTTCTTTTGATACAGATCTTAAAAAAAATTAACCAAATTTAACCATTTTAACCACACTTAATCAAATTTTAACCAAATTCAACCATTTAAACCAAATTTTAACCAAATTTAACCATTTTAACCAAATTTTAATCAAATTTAACCAACTTTTAACCACACTTAATAAAATTTTAACCAAATTTAACCATTTTAACCCTTTAAAATTTCATCAGAAATTTACCGCAGTTCTCTTTCAGGTATACTGATTTCAATACTTGAATACACCTTCCCCCTTTATAAACAATAAGAGGCTATATTTAATTTGAATACGGAAGTAATATAGGATTTTTACTATAGCAGAAGTATAGTAATCTCTCAAAATAAAGCGATTCGAATATTTTACAGTGTTTGTTAGGAAAAAAAGTCACAAACCTTTAGAAATTCACCCTTTATGTAGCTCTTTTGTCCATTTAAAGAGGGGCTACTGTATTTAAAAGCCTGGACTAATATAATTTGTAAGTTTAAAAATATATACATAAACATGCTTTCAGAGAAACCGATGTGATGCGATACGTAGACAATAGAGAATGGATAACATCTTATATCAGTTGCCGCGTTTCAATAGAACTTATAAGAGTAAATGGTTTATTTTCCCTTTTTTGAGCATGCATGCATATATGTATGGAGTTTGCCATCTATCAAAAAGTATTTCAATATTACTTAACAAAATGTCTGCATTAAAGAACAATATAAAAACACCTGCATTGAATAACAGCTTTGTTCTTGAAAAATACTAAATTTTTCAGTGAAAAAAGTTGTGAAGGTCAAAATGTGTAATTCAAACTAGAAAGATGAACACAATGCACCTTTTTTTTATTTCTCATTTTTTTTAATTTAGTTTTATATTATTTTTTATTTAATTATTTATTATTTTTCTGAGATCTTATATAATGCTTTATTCTAAGATATATGATAGCTTTCATAACATTTCTTCGTCTAATTCATAACAGTGAATAATAACAGTTGGATACTCAGTTTATTTTTACTATCTTATCTCGGCAAAAGAAAGAAGCTTTTAAACTGGGTCATTCGAAACCTAATTTTATATTTGATAACACTTTTCTTCCTGTCATTTTACATTTACTGCTCCACTAATACGGAAGAATATGATGCTTTTGATTTTCAAATTTATTTCGATCAAAATCCACTGAAACGTTACCATGATTTTTTTTTAAATACTAATAAATTTATCAGGATTCGAATTCGCGCTTTTTTTTAACTTCATAATTATTGTATTTGATTACTGAGAATAATTAATTTTTTATTTTTATTCTAATAAATATATTTCTTTTTCTAAACTTATAATTCCTTCTAAGATCAAAACTGAATACCAAATTACAAAGCTAAATGTCGACAGCAAAACAGCTACTACTCTCACAAGATTAAGGAAGTAGTATCACAAAAATATGAAAATTTCTGCTGATGGGCTTTAAAAAATACCAAAAATGTGGCAACTGCCCTACATCAAGTATTTGATTGCCCAGCTGTTGCAATCGCCATACATTGCCTGGACCATCCCACGGAAGAGAATTTATACTCCGAAGTAGCAATCAACATAGCCAATTGGGGAGCACGACGATATTTGATTTTCTTGTATTTTTCAGGGTTATTTTCTTAGTAATGTATTTACTTACCGAGAGTAATTAATTTGTTACTTTTATTCTAATCAATCAATTTTTTCCCCCTAAACTTATCATTCCTTCTAATATCAAGACTAAATACCAAATTACAGAACTAAATGTCGACAGAAAAAAAAAAAACTACTATTTTCATAAGATTAAGGAAGTAGCATCACAAAAATATGAAAATTTCTGCTGATGGCTTTAAAAAAATACAAAAAATGTGGCAACTGCCCTAATGTCGAACTTCCTCCTCATCAAGTATTTGATTGCCCAGCTGTTGCAATCGCCATACATTGTCTGGACCATCCACGGAAGAGAATTTATACTCCGAAGTGGCAATCAACATAGCCAATTGGGGAGCACGACGATATTTGATTTTCTTGTATTTTTCAGGGTTATTATTCTTAGTAATGTATTTACTTACCGAGAGTAATTAATTTGTTACTTTTATTCTAATCAGTCAATTTTTTTTCCCTAAACTTATCATTCCTTCTAATATCAAGACTAAATACCAAATTACAGAACTAAATGTCGACAGAAAAAAACCCTACTATTTTCATAAGATTAAGGATGAAGCACCACAAAAATATGAAAATTTCTGCTGATGGCTTTTAAAAAATACCAAAACTGTGGCAACTGCTCTGATGTCGATCTTATTCCACAGCATGTCTTTGATTGGCCAGCTGTTGCAGCCGCCATGCATTGTCTGGACCATCGCTCGGAAGAAGATTTATACTCCGCGCTGACATAGTCAATATTATTCGAAGCACCACGATATTTGATTTTATTGTACTTTTCAGGGTTATTATTCTTATTAATGTATTTGATTACCGGAAGTAATTAACTTGTTACTTTTATTCTACTCAAACAATTTTTTTTTTTTCGAAACTTATCATTCCTTCTAAGATCAAAACTAAATACCAAATTACAGATCTAAATGTCGACAGAAAAACAGCTACTACTCTCACAAGATTAAAGATGAAGCACCACAAAATTGTGAAAATTTTTGCTGATAGCTTTAAAAAATACCAAAAATGTGGTAACTGCCCTGATGTCGAACTTACTCCTCATCATATCTTCGATTGCCCAGCTATTGTAGCCACTATGCATTGTCTGTACCATCCCTCGGAAGAAGTTGTTTAATTTTTAAAACGGGTTTAAATTATTTCGAAAATTATATCGAGTTTTTTTTTTTTAAATAATATTATTTGATATACTCATTTGAAAACATATTTGGAGTAACAAATGATTTTAATAAGTTACATTTTTCCAAGTAGTTTTACTCTTTTTATATTAACTATCAAAGTCTAAAGTTGGCAGTTCTGATTATAACACAAAATGTAACAATTACAAATTTCTAATTACAATTGCTAATATCCATGTAATACCTGATTAACTATATGAGTTTTCCAAATGGTACCAAGTATCATTAAGAAACAAAAGGGTTCATTCATCAGGTTTGATTTAAATTATTAGTGCTAAGGTGAAAAGTTTTTTTTTTTTTTTTGTCTTTTTTTTTTTTTTTTTTTTTTTTTTTGTCAACAAAAACAAATATTTGTTGCATCATTATTTTTTAACTCGCAAAATAACATTTAGACTATATATTTATAAAACGTTCATTTTTTAATGTTCATAACAGAAAATATAAAGTACTTAAGATGTCTAAATTCAACCTATTAACATCTACACATTAAGAAGTTTTTAGAATTTTTAAATTATTTCTTTGGGCATAGCTCTTATTGAAGATCTAATAGTTTTTTAATTTAATTTTTTTGTCAAAAAATTATTGTCATTGTCTTAAAAGGAATTTAAGATTAAGGAAGTAACGAGAAAATTATTGTCTAGAATTGTAAAGAAATTGATCCAGAATATACTCTTTTTTTCGACCTATTTATTTTTCTCAACACCTTTGATCATTTTAGGATATACAATATCCAATATTTATTCATAAGTATTCATCTACACTTTTATCTAACTTAAGACATTATGTGTACATTGTATCTATTGTCCCTTATCTTATGATACAATATGACAACAAAACAAAAGTTTTGAAACAATGTCTGCTTATCATAAAGGCTCTACTGCCAAAAACGTAGAGTCTGGTGCGGACAATATTTGTGACTCACTGTAGTCTACAAAAATTTTCTACAATGGTATTTTTACGACTCGAAGCGTTATCTTAGCTATAAATAATAACATTGAATAAAGTTATTAACTTCAAAATTTGTAATAAAAACTTATTTTCCAGCACACATTTTAAGTTTCAAAATGGCTGCCTAATAAATAGAAAAATATGTAAAATTCTTTGAAAAGTTTTGAAACGATTTACAAATATGTAAAACTTTTAATAAATGAATAACTAACAACTAAAAATTAAAAAGTAACACAATAAACATGAGTACGCATTTATGGCTAATAATCAAAATATGAAGAATTAACCTCAAAATTTGAAGAATTAAAAAAAATCAATTGAAGAATTATTTTTGTAATAAATAATTAAAAAAATAATTATAATTATAATCGAATAATTTATCAAAAGGGTTGCGTAATAAGAAAAATATGTAAAATTCTTTGAAAAGTTTTGAAGTGATTTACAAATTTGTAAAATTGTTAATAAATAAATAAGTAACAATTATCAATTAAAAAGTAACACAACAACCATGAGTAGGCATTTACGGCTGATAATCAAAATATGAAGAATTAACCTCTAAGTTAATTGAAGAATTAACCTCAAAATTGTAATAACTTATTTTTCAACAAACATTTTTAATTTTAAGATGGTTGCCTCATAAATGGAAAAATGTGTAAAATTCTGTGAAAAGTTTTGAAATGATTTACAAATATGTAAAATTGTTAATAAATAAGCAAATAACAACAGTTAAAAAGTAACACAATAATCATGACTAGGCATTTAAGACTAATTATCAAAATATGAAGATTTAGTTCATTATCTGAGTTGATTCAGTTGTAGACTAAACAATTTTCATATTAAACAAAATTTTATTATACTACATTTGACGTCACAAAACGGCATTATCTTTATGTGAAAAGAGTTACGTAGTACCTGATCTCTTTTGGCCGGTGATTATATCATTTTGTTTCCGAAACTTTTTTTTTATATATGGAACGTGGTGAGGAAAACTTCTTGTGACTTCTTCTAGATGAATTTTATCATTATAAAAAGCTAAATTAAATTTCGTTATATTGAGATTATACTATCTAAGGTTGAATAACAAATTAAATCATATATTCAAGAAATTTGCATCTACGTCAAATCGTCAACTTTTTCTTGACATATGGAATGTGGTGAGAGAAATGTCGATTCTCACTTTTTCTGGATAGAATTTTACAATTATAAAAGGTTAAAAAAATTTCGTTATATTGAGTTTGTACTATCTCAGGTTTATTAACAAATTAAATCATATATTTAAGAATTTAGCATCTACGTCAAATCAGTTCCTTCCCTAAATTTATTAATCTGTTCATAATCAAGATCTTAACATAAAAAATATCTTAACAACATAATTTTTAACAAAATAAAAATAATTAGACATGACAATTAAATTGAGATTGTACTTTATTGATATTGTACTTCGTTATATTGATATTGTACTATTTCAGGTTTACCAACAAATTAAATCACATATTTAAGAACTTTGCATCTACGCCAAATCAGCTTCTTCCCTAAATACTAAATTAATCTATTCATAATCAACATTTTAAGATAAAAAAAAATCTGAACAATATAATTTTAAACAGCATAAAAATAATTAGTCATAAAAAAATTGTTGTTAAAAGAAAAAAATTTAAATAATTTAGTAGTTTAGATAATTTTTAAAAAAAATTGAAAGTATTTATGCTTACCATGTCTTAAAATCTTTTACTGTATTTAAACAAATATGATGAATTATACATCATATTTGTAGATACAGTAATGCTGTATCTACAATTTTGCTGTTCATATTTAAAGGTGCATAATTGCTGTCAGGAATCTAATTGAATTAGTCGATGATTGATATCGGAAGTTGATTCACATTTTTTCCTGCACAAGGAAAACATGCTTAGTTCAACAAAGTCCCACGGTAATGGATAACAAATAAACAACGAATGAATCACCGTTTCAAATCAATTAGTGATAGGTGCGTTCATCCTTTGTTCAATTCTGATTTATTGTTTTATATTTATTTAATATAATAAGTCCACAAGGGAATGAACGCATCAACTATAGTGGGCTTAAAGCCGAAATCAATAATGAATCTAATTCTAGAGAAATGAATGTTTTTTCTAAAAATTAATTACAAAATGATGATGGAATTAATTGCTGATTAGGACTATTATCGTCCATCTATCTATTTATTTATCTTGTACTCGAACAATAACTGTTAAGTCGCACAAATGATTATGATCACATATGCTCAGATCTACCATACTCAAACTCGGTTTCAAGGTCAAAGTTTTATCTCAGTCTTTCCTTCACACGTGTCTTTATCTTTATAGCAATGTATTTTCTCATTTAACAATTATAAAGTGGCATCTATACAAAGTGGGAAAGTCATTATGTAAAGATCTAATCAGGTTAATAGGTAAATAAACCACCAACCTCCAAAATTTGCATGCAAACTAATGAATATTTTACATTAAGAATTTCTTCGAAAATACAGTCAAACCAGTTTTTGTGCGATGATTTCTGTGCTATGAAAAAATTGTTCGTCAAAAATCATAACATAAATAAAAAAGAAAAAATATAAAGAAGAAAAATATAAGGTAATCAAAGAATACAAACAACTGCTTAAACCTGTTTCTGTGTGTTTTGACTTATTTTTTGAATGCAGCACATATCCATTATAATATGTATAAAACATCATCTATCCATTGCACAAATTCATTGTAGAAAAAAAGTTTGACTGTATAAAAATCAAAGAACTGCTTCAACAAATGAGTGAATAATTCAAAAGTAAGGAACGAAATAAGTCGATTTGCGATCAATTGATTGGGAACGAGATAATTTGTTTCATGATCTCATAAAATGACCGCAATGAATTATCTTTAATTTAAATGTGAATTAATTCTGGTATTCATGTGTGATGATTATGCATTGTCATCATCTCATAAAATGACAGCAATGAACATCTATCGTTTATTTGAATGTGAATTGGATTTGGTAGTCATGAGTAATGAGTAATTATTTTATTAAATAATTTTTGTATTTTATGACTGTTTCATCATTATGGTATCATCATCATTACATCGCTATGGTTAGCCATTAAAAATTGCAAAATTCTGAATCTTTAAGTTTTATGTATGTATATATGTCTCCTGTAATTCAGATGAATTATAATTTCTAAATTTTTATAGAATTCTTTTTAAAATAATTTAATTAAAACATAGGAATAATTCTTACTTCCTTTTTCACACACAATGGCGCTTTAATATATTTATGCCGTTAGAAGATTTTTTTGCTACTGGTACAGAGTAATGCTAATCCTCAATTTACATCTGTTAGATTGGCATTGTCAGTTAAATAAATCGATGTTAGATGGCCATTGTCAGTTAAAAAATCGATGTTAGATGTCCATTGTCAGTTAAATAAACCAATATTTGATTGGCCATATCAGTTAAACAAATCGATGTTAGATGACCATTGTCAGTTAAATAAACCAAGTTAGATTGACAATGTCAGTTAATAAACCAATGTTAGATTGGCATTGTCAGTTAAATAAACCAATATTAGATTGCCATTGTCAACTAAATAAACCTATGTTAGATTGCCATTGTCAGTTAAATAAACTAATGTTAGATTAACATTGCCAGTTAAATAAACCGATATTAGATTGGCTTTGTTAAATTAACCGATTTAGATTGGCCTTGTCAGTTAAATAAACCGATGTCAGATTGACATTGTCAGTTAAATGAACCAATTTGTGGTCAACTAAATAAAACAAATGTCACCACAATGAAACAATATGAAAAATCTCTGGGGACTAAAACGTATTACCTTTAAATAATTCTGTTTTGGTTTAAAATTTTTATTTAAACTGAAACAAAAAATCATTTAATGTCTTACTTTTCATGTTATTACTTTACCAATATTTTTGTAAGTTTATAATTTAAATAAAGGAATCGTAGTTTGTGATGATCCCTTGAATTTGAAAACCAAGCAATTAGAATTGAATATCACGGTTGATCGAACAGAGTTCGTGTTTCAAGAGCCACTGACGTGTAGGAAAATCGTTAAGAAACCTAATTCTTGAAAGAGTAGCTTCCTTTGCTTTTTATAACTCATCAACTTTTCCGTGGTATAGATTTACTTTTAAAAACAAACTAATAATTCGCAGTTCGTGTTGAAATCTGGAATTGCATTTCTTTCACCTGAAATCATCTCGAAGAAAAAGATTGAAAAAAATTTCCATCATCACTCATGCTTTTTTATTGTTGCTGTTAAAAGTTCCATTGTTCAGATAATCGCTGGGGACAGATCAAGTAGTCATTATTGTAGAAGGTTTTTCCGAAATGAGAACTATATACTCAGAAAAATTGTCTTCAAGTTTAGCTAAAATGTGGATATGCGGTCATGTCGTGACTTTGAGAGGGACTAATTGTGGCAATTCGTATTAGTATTGTACCACAATGCTAGTTGATTCACAATGCTTTGTTATTCAAACAAACAAATAATATTTTATATGGACACTAAAACGTATGAAAAATACACGCAGGAAGGCCATCAAACTATTAGAGTTTAATAAAACCATGTAAAATTTTTCTGTTTTGTGTTTCTTATTTATGTATTGCAAAACACTGCGTTCTTTGATTTAATACAAAGAACACAATATTTTGCAATATACTATATGTTCTTCTACAGTGTGTTTTTTGGATTTAATAGCGGCCTGATGGCCACTTGGCTAGCGCTCTGGCCTTTCGTAGTTAAGGTTCGAATCCTGACGGTAGCATGGATGTTTATTAGTGGTTCAGAATCCATGTTAAACTGTAGGCCCCGGTCTAATTAGCCTAAAGTGTGCATAAAATTACCGTAGAAGGACAAACTAAACTTGGATTTAATAGGAAATTTTTATTATTGTTTATAAATTATCGAAAATATAATTGAATAAATTTAATAATTATCGAAATATATTTATATAATTTTAATAAAAAATTAATCGGAAAGGAACAGACAGAAGGAACAACGAGGATAAAATAAAAATTTTGCCTCACCTACATATTTGCATTTTTTTTACAATCTGTAGTAGTATTTTGGATAGTAACATGTAATGAAATATAAAAAAAATGCAAAATACTTAGGTAATGCAAAATTTCTGACGAATTTTTTTGATATATATTTATTGTTAATTTTTATATTTTTATTCTTGATATATATATATATATATATATATATATGCGTGTGTGTTCCAGCATAAACTTAAAAATTGCTATAACATTTAATTTATTATTTAATTCCAAAATTCTTAGGCTGTAATTACGAAAAATGTTTACTCATAATTTTTTAATTAAATAAAAACCTTATTTTTTCATTGCCATCAGATTTTTGAGCCACCAGATGGCACCAGACTTAAAAATTGTAGGAAATTTACAGCATTTATTTTGAATTTATTTTCCAAATTGACACTATTATATTTTTAAAAATAAATGCTAATAAATTAGAGGTGAAATAGAATAATGTTAATTGCTTTATTTAAACAACTATATTATTTAAGGCGAGTTATTTAAAATCGCTAAACTTTCAAACTTCACAGATAGTTTTCTTCATAAGATTTATCAAAATTAAACATGTTTTATTATTATATATAAATATAATGCAATCGTAAAGCGTTACTTATACTACTGAATATATTCTAGGAAATGTAAAACTTTGCAAAGTGTAAACTATGCCACCACTGCACGAGTACATTCTGATTCTGTGTTTTATTACGGTTAAATTTAGTAAAGTGAGTAAAGTATTTTAAGAGGTCTTCCTTCAAAAAATATTTTGGTAGGTAATTAATATTTCATGGCACACTAAAGAACGATTAATAGTTCACAACGATTTATTCTAATGAGAATTTTCTCAAAATGTGTTGTCTTCATAAATAAAATTGATTAATAAAATTCATAAATGGGAATTCCTTAATTTAAGTTTCTTGAAGACAATAATCTCAATTGAAAATAAATAACATCGATTCAAATTAAAACTTTGTTACAAAAAATATTATCTTTATCCGTGATTTACGTATCTAAAACTGTCCAATTAAAAATGATAATTAAAATAATTTTACCACAAGTCATGCTAAAAAGTATTGAATGGTTAACTGCCAAACCATTAGAAGCATTTGTAGCTCTTCCAAATCAGTATTAAAGTAAGTACAACAACTTTGGGTCACGATTTTTAATTTTTGTAGCTTATCAATGGGTTTCGTATTCCATATACATATGCCCCTAACAGCTCATCGATGGATAATGAAAGTAGGGAATTGCCCTACATGAGGACTTTGAGAAGTAACTACCTCACATTTGCATGGGAGAAAACCCAGGAAACTTCCACCAGACATCCTGACAGTCTATGCCGGACGTTTAAGCATATTGTCACAAGCTTCATCGTGTAACCTCGTTTCTTAAAGCAATGACTGCAAATGATTAATGATTCCCACTTAAAAACACTTTCACACTGAATTCCTATTCAGATAAAGACGATTATCTTAATTTCTTTTATTTGGGAGATTAATCCTGTTTATAATCCACTTTAAACCGTAGGTACTGATCTAATATGACTGTAGAGCGTTGGGTGTAGAGATGGTAACCCTACCCTTTAAAAAAGAATACACGTCATGTTTCGAAATCTGCCAGTGGGCAGACGTCCTCGGCCTATCATGGGGCTGTTGCACCAATGAAGAAAAAAGAAACCTACAGTTGTGAAAGAATCGTAAAAATTTTTTTATAAAACTTGAAGCAAAGAACAAGAAGAAAAAATTCTGAAGAATTTATTTTTTAAAAAATTTTGGGAAAAAGATTTTTTAAACAGCATACCTCTTACATTTAATATTTCGTTATCTAAAAGGATTTTTAAGCAAACAAGGTTTATTTTTAAATATTTCAAAATCGTTACGAAATCATTCATATCAGGAAAGTATAAGTAACAACATAAATAAATGGAAACGCTTTTGTACGGTTTCGAGTTACAAAAACATTTCCATTCATTTGTATCACTTAGTAAAGTGTATTTCGTGCACTGGATTCACACGACATAGAATTTGAACACTGATGTGATTTCACCACCTTCATTATGCCCTGTTATTTACAAATGTCACGCCATCTCATCTTTTTTTCCTCTCATGCCTTCATATGGGTTGGGTTTAGGTTCACAACTCGGTGGATTTAGTGCACGAACGTTATTTCCAAGCATTTACACTCAGAAAAAAAACCGTCATGTTTCTAATTTCGCTTATAAACGCATGAAAAAAATCTTTCATGCTTTATACTAATTAAGTATTTTGTTTTCTGAATTACGATTCTTTTGTTCGACATCGGCAAATTAAATCTCGAATACATGAAAGAAAAAAGGAGGAATACAAAATAAAAAATCTAGAAAACTCTTCTTTGTTCTTCTATGTAAAGAAAAGAAAAAACTTTTTAATGTGTAATCATTCTACTAAAAATAACTTCACATTTTTTCAATTACGACACTCTTCGGAACTATATATAGGAGGCCTGATGGCCAATTGGCTAACGCTCTGGGGCTTCGGTACCACAGGTTTCAGGATCGAAACCTGGCGATGGCATGATGTTTTTTAGTTGTTAGGAATCGGGCCTGATGGCAGAGTGGCTAACGCTCTTGCGCTCAGTACCGCAGGGTTCGAATCTCGGCGTGCCATGGATGTTTGTAGTGGTTCGAATCTACTTTAAGCCGTAGGTTCCGGTTTCATATGCCACAGAGCGCAATCAGACTTCTTATCCACATCATTCCCAAACTGTAAAGGGGCAACTCGGCTCTGGTACAGTGATGTGGTGTTGTAGTTGTAGTGAATAGGTATCCACGTCAAACTGTAGGTCTCGATTTAATTAGTCTGAAGTGTGCAAACAAAAAAAAAAAAAGTAGAACGACAAACCAAACCATCGGCAGGATCTCGGAGTAGAAAAGGTGAAGAGAAAAAGTCAGCTGAGAATTCTTGTACCAACACGTAATTTCAGTTTTAATTATTCTTTTTAATTAAATTTAACTCTTAACCCTCTTTACATTGAAAGCTTTCCCAAATTTGAAATCAAGCTTGCATATCCGAGCTTCTAATAATTTAAGGGTCTAATCTTCAAACAATTTTTTTCTAAATGGAACTTACTTAATTATATATTTTAATCATGTTTTGCTTTAGATTAAGTTTATAAGCTATCGTAATTGCAACAGGTGTGTTTGTCAAAATAATTAATATAATATCATTACATTTACTCTTAGGGGTCTGATGGCCGAGTGATTAGCCACAAGTTACGAGTCCCAGCGGTGCCATGGATATTTGTAGGGGTTCGGAATTCACTTTAAATCGTAGGTCCCAGTTTGATATGACAGTAGAGCGTAGGACTGACAACCTTACCCGTAAAATGAAAACGTCTCATGTTTCGAATTTGCCAGTAGGCAGACGGCTATGATCCAACAAGGACTGTAGTGACAGGGGAGTTAGTTATATTCACTTCTAATTAGATTATTTTATGGAATAACCTAAACCTCTTTTACGTGAAATTGGGATACAAAAAAAGTATGCGATTTTTATTCACTTAAACGTAACCAAAACAAAGTTTAGTTAGGAAAAGACGCGTGGGTCTAGTCTAAAAATTCTGAGAATTTTGTCAAAGTAATTAATAATTAATTCAAGGATAAACAAATGGTAAATTATATGTAATTTTAAAACTTTTATTTTTACTAACTGAATATTTTAATTCAGTCAAATCCCGTCAATTATTTTTAAGAGTAATTTTAAAACGTCCGGTTTATGCGTACTCATTAAATTTTTATAGCAATTAGTTTCCTTAAAAAATGCTAATTATTCTAATATTAATATATGTATTGTGTAGGCATACATTTTCTTTTTGATGTCTTGAATTTTACTTTTTGTAATATAAAATATTTTAATAGTCAAAATACTTGAACACCACAACATTCATATAATTACTAATTAAAATTATTAAATTCACTGTCACTCACAGCCAGATATAATTTGGGTTATTTCTTGCTGTGAGATGGAGACCTTCGGGCGAGATCGCTTCGGGGTTGACTCGACTCGATTCGTAATCTCGTTTGGACTCACTTAACTGTAGCCAGTTTGAAGTCAACATCGTCGTCACGTGACTGGTGTATTAGCTTGATAATTCTGCCGCTGATTTGTATGATATTCATCGTTTTGTTTACTTACGTAAATGGTCAAATATTGCCCTATACATAGCTGTGCTAAGTAATTTGTAAAAGGAGGGCCTTGTACCCTTAAATAGCACATAAGCATTGATTTGTTATATTGAATGAATATGGAGTGTTGTGAAAGCAATTTTATTGAGTATATAGATTGAACCCTTTACATAATATAGCAGGTAAGACAGATAATTTTGATGAATAGCCACAATACTCATCTATTGGTCAGAAGTAACTTTTAACCAATATTGAATTAGTTTTAGATATATATCTGGGTTATGTAGTCTAACATATGGGAGGACAGCTTGGCGATTTTTTAGCAACTATCTATATTTTTGGCGAGAAGGGAGGAAAAAATTGTTCACCGATTTTCAAAACAAATGTCACCTTTTTTTTAAACTCTATATAAATGTAAATTTAATGCTTTTAAATATTGGTCGTTTTTATTCCATCAATAAATAAAACTATTTTTTAAAATTCTCCACGTTTCACAAAATTATGTGTACTGTGTTAATTATTAGGACAGATTAATTTGTATAATTTACTAAGTGTATTTCTAAGTGTATGTTTCTTAATCTTTGTGAGATGTCATAGCGAATTCTTTATTAATAGATATATGTAAATATTAATATATAAAATATATACCTACCTTTCTGACGAAATAGTTGTGGAAACGTAATTAATTAGTGATGCAGAGCCATCTAGGATAAAAGAGCGGGAGATATTGGCCCTGAACATTCTATTCCATTAGAATAGGGAGCGCTTTCTATTTTATTATTACTGTATGGTTTGACTTTATAAAATGGAGATTATTGGGTTCAATTTTTAAAATAACTCCATATTATTAATCAATATTTATATTTATGATTATTTTAAAATTACTTAATTGAGCAACATACTTAATAAAGTGCCTTTGAAGAGGAAGTTGAGTGGTTCTTGAAAGCCTTTAAATACTCCGTAATTGGTAAGGTTTAATGGTAATTGGTAAGGCTGTTTAAATAATTTGGCAAGCAGGGGCAATAAATATGCTTTTTATAATGGACAGATAATAAATAAATTAGTGACAGAATTTTCTCTATTAAATAGCTCTTTAGAGGCTACATACATTATTTCTACATTTTACAATGAAACAAATAATTTAATTCTTAATTCGTAAAAGTTTGTTTAAAGAATGGTTTATATTTCTGGGTCTGATGGCCAAGCGACTAGTGCTCTGGCACTCAGTGCCACAGGTTTCGGATTAGAATACCGACTTTGCCATGGATGTTTGTAGTACACTCATGTCCATAAATTAAGGATAATTCAGAATCACACAGAAATTGAACTCTAAAATAAAAATTTCACCTGTAGAATTATCACACACATCTTGAAGAAGAATATGCAAATTACAGGAAACCACCAGATGGCGCGGATAGTACGTCACAATGACGAGAGTGTAAGAGAGGGGTATATAAGGAATGGTGGCAAAGAAGTAAAATTGTTCACAAGCGCTTTAAAAGCCTTTCAGTGCAATAACACACAGTAGTTATGGCACAAAGGAAGCATTTGGATGATTTTTACGTGGTAGAATTATCGGACGACTGGAATGTGGACGTACCCAGCTGGAAGTATCCGAGGAACTTGGAACCGCCCAGAGTGTCATCTCCAGGCTTTGGCAACGATTCCAAGATGATGGTAATGTGAGTAGATGTTACAGCACAGGTCGCCCCGAGTTACAACGCCGAATGAGGAAAGGTATTTAGCAGTTACTGCCAAAAGAAACAGACGGAGCACAGCATCAGACCTGTCTCGTCAGCTCTCAGTTTCAAGGCAGACCGTGTACAGACTCTTAGGGCACATTGGTCTATATGCTCGTAGGCCAGTCAGATGTGTTCCACTTACCGCAACTCACTGTCGCCTGCGATTAACCTGGAGTAAAGAGCATGCATTGTGGACACCGCAACAGTGGTCTTGTGTGATGTTTTCCGACGAGTCAGGTTTAGTTTGCAGTCTGATTCTCGCCGGACTTTCATATGGAGAGCGCCAGGTACCGTTACCACCAAGAGAGCACCATTGAACGACACCGTTACGGTGGTGCAGGATGGCTCGTTTGGGGAGGAATTATTCTTGGTTCCAGAACTGACCTGCATGTTCAGAGTGTAACGATGACAGGCCACATCTATCGGGATGTCATTCTGGAACAACATGTACGTTTGTTTCGGGGTGCCATGGGTGCTGAATTTCTGTTTATGGATGACAACGCCCGTCCTCACCGTGCAAACATTGTAGACGAATGCCTTCAATTGGAGGATATCACCCGTATGGATTGGCCAGCATACTCACCGGACTTGAATCAATAGAGCATGTGTGGAATATGCTTGGCCGGCGAAATTGCAGCCCGTCAACCCCCTCCCACCTGTGAACTAGAACTTCGGAGGGCATTGCTGATGAATGGTCTAATATTCCCCAAGATCAGATTGATAATTTGATACTCAGCATGCCTAGTCGTTGTAAGGCCTGTATTGCATCGTCCGGGAGACATACTCCATACTAACCATCATACTAACCATGTTATACTGTTTTTTTGTAAATAGGTTCTTTTTGAAATTTGCTCCAGGGAGTAAAAATCGCAATTTTTATTAATTACGTCAAACATATAGCATCTTTTTTGCTCTTTACCTTTTGTTTAATAAATAGACTTTACAAATAAGTCAAATTTGTTTTGCTTCTGCCTCTTTCTTTTTCTGAACTTCATTATCCTCAATTTATGGACATGAGTGTAGTTTGGAATTCCCTTTAAACCGTAGGTCCAGGTCTAATGTGACTGTTTGAGGTAGGACTGACAATCCTACCACGTAAAAGAAAAAACATCTCTGTCTCGAAATCTGCCAGTAGGCAGACGGCCTTGGCCCACAAGGGGCTGTTGTGCCATTGAAAAAAAAGGAGTTTATGTCCCTTATTTAAGCCAACTTAAACAATTTTTAACAAGGTTATAAATATCTTAAAAACAATAAGAGAATCAACTTTATTTTAAAAAAAAAAAGACTGATAGTTGTTATCTAATCAGCAAAAATTTTATTATGATGCATAAAAGGCAATTTAACAGATCATTAAACTTCATTTTATAGCTTGTAAATGACGTTTTTTATATCATAGTGTTGAGACATATTTGATTAGATTAAATCCTTGTTTAATAGAGAACCAATTCAGGTTTTACATAATAAAACATAAATTCCCATTGCTTTTTTTTATTTATTTAGTATAAAAGAAATTTATTATGGTTGAAAATGGAATTTTTTCATTTTAAGTGTTTATAAAAAGTATTATTTTCATAAAACAATAAAGGTTTTTTTTTTTTTTTTTTTTCGATCATAATGATTTTTAAATTCAGTGATGCATTGTGAAAAGATTTCTTACTCTGTGAAAACGATGGACTGAATTTGATACTTTTCGTCACATCTTAATAAGTTATGAGTAAATTGTATAAAATTTGTAAATGACAAAGGAATAATAAATTATGAAAAAAAACTGCGCACCTCAGTGTTCTAGAAAAACTTCAGCAATAAAGAGATTCGAAATAAAAATGAAAGTTTTATAAAGAGAAATATTTGCGAGATTTTAATAAATACAGATGATGCAATACTATCACAATGGAGATTGTTTTATTCTTACCAGCTTGGTAGACAGCAACATCTAGACCAAGTCCCAGAAGCCCGTGTGGTCTCATGGAAGGAGGGAAATGTTGGAGCACCCATATGTAGAAGTCTGACTGACTGAAGAAGGAGAGAGTGCCTTCGGGAGAACTTTTAGGGAATAACTGCCCCGAATTTGCACATCGTATGGGAGAAACCTGGAAAACTTCCACCAGGTAGTCCGACTAACGAGACAAGATGCCAAACGTCACCAACACCATTGAAAGCTTCCTCGTTTTTTGAAACAGTGTCTACAAATAATGTCGCCAGTGAATTGAACCTCCTCCCTAATGCTCACTAGCGGCGTGCTTTGCCACTGAGCCACGACTTGGGTTTTGGGAACTCTAAATTTGACTGGTTCTCGGTGCCAAGGGTTTCGGGTTCGTGTCCCGTCGGTACCACGGTTGTTTGTAGTGGTTCGGAATCCATTTTAAACCGTAGGTCCCGTCTAATATGACCATTAGGCGTACGGCTGATGACCTTACAACGTAAAAAAGAAAACATATAATGTTTCGGAATCTGCCAGTAAGCAGACGGACTTAGCCTACCATGGGGCAGTTGTGCCAATGAAGAAGGAGAAGAAAGATTTTATATCAGGGGTTCCTAACTTTTTTTTATTCCATGAACCCCTTTTACAATGTACACCCTTTAAAAAATAATATTTTTAAATGCATAAAGTAGCATTAAAATAAATGAGTCACATTAAAAGCATTCATTAAAAATAACACTTAAATTTGTTATTATTACTCAATCTTTAACTTTACTACTCATATAGATAATATGAGCTCTATCTTTGGAAAAAAAAACGTTTAATAAATCAATATTTCTCATAAAACGGAAGAATGATATTTTTAAATATCTTTCATAATACTTAGTATAAATAACTTTTATTATTAATATTGCATGATTTTTAATAATAATTTTAATTAATTCTTATTATTAATATTAATTTAATTTTTTCATTGATATTAATTAGTTTTTATTATTAAAATTAGCAAATGCGAATAGATCGAGCACATGCAAAAAGCTTTATTTGCACGTAACATTAAGTTGTATTTTTACATTATAAAGCCCTCCTGATATACACTGATCTAAGTTTACATTAATAATCATGTTTATATATATATATATATATACGAAACTTTCCAGCAAAAAAATTATGACTAAATTATAATTTACTTACCAGATAAAAATATTAGAGTTCTATAAAACTTACGTAATAAAACATTTTTACGTATTTGTTCTTAAATTCAGCATTCATAAATACGTAAGAACACCTTCCCACTTGAAGATAAAATTTCATCCCACACCTGTATAAGAAGATGTTAGAATTTAAAAAAAAAAAAATCTTCTATAATACTATGTTTGATACTTTTAAAGGTTTGATATGATATACATATACATATACATATACATATATAATTTCAGTTTGTTATTCTGTAATGATAATGTAACAATTAGTCATTAAAAAGTAACTGTTTTCGATTTTTTACTTTCCTTCCGAAAAAGGATTGCTTAACATTTATTAAAATAAGTAAAAATTATCATATCTCGCTAATGTTTCTTTATTCTTCATTCAGTTTCAATTATAAGTGCAACTGTCTGATTGTATTGATAGGCTGCCTCTACAATATACATGCGTTTGGAATATACGTTGCGTTGTTAACAATGTTATATTTTGGTAAAGTATAATTACGTACAACAAAAACGTAATAATTACATATAATAAAAGTTTAAAGTAATAATAAACTTAAAAGTAAGGGCTTGTTCACACTTTCTGGGAATGGACCTATGTGAATTGTTAAGATGACCTTGGGGATATCTAATTATTTTAAACGAACACGCATGAAAAAAGATAGGGAAAATTAACTATTTTTCCAAATCTTTAAATACCGTGATTGAAAATTAATCTAAGGTTTCAATAAAAGTACGAAATATATATTCCTGTTTTTAATTGTCTAAAGAACTCTCGTAATTACCCGAAATGATATTAATTTTCTTATAAATGTCAAACTATATCCTGCTTCAAAAAAGCCACCTTTTTCGGATATCATCTTTTGTAATAGACCGACGCAAAATTTCTTATCAGCTTCCTTTTTAATCTGATTTCCTTAAACCACACCAAAATTCCCAAACGGAAGTACCTTCTTCCTGGCTTGGTTTACGTTCTCAAGTTCTGTTGCTTCTTCAAACCTTCAATACACCGAAAAGATCCACTGACTATTACACTCAAACTATTATACTAGTTAACATACTCGTGATGCGCAGAATCCATCCGTTCGTGGGAGGATGTTTAATAGTTAATGATTCAATAATCAATATTTTTTATGCATTGAATTAAAAATTATGTAAGCGCAATAAAATATTAATTAGTTTTTAAAAAAACATGTTAAAAATGACTTTCATTTAGTAATAAATGTATTTAAATCATATGAAACGATTCAAAATGCATTTATATCCATTCGTATACATTTATATCTATTTATATGCATTCATATACATTTATAGCTATTTATGTTTTACATACATTTAAATATATTTATACATTAAAATCGGATGTACTTTTTACCTGGGATGATTTAAGTTCTGTTGTTTCTTCAAATCTCTGCAATATTTAATAGTTTATGATTAAATATTGAATATTTTTTATAAATGGAATTGAAAATTTGAAACGATTTAAATACATTTATATCCATTTATATTTTACAAATATTTAAATACATTTAAATATATTTATACATTTAAATCGGATGTATTTTCTTCCTAGGTTCTTTTACGTTCTCAAGTTTTGTTGTTTCTTCAAACCTCAATACACTTAAACCATCCGGAAACTATTATACCCAAACTGTTATACTAAAGAATATTCTATTGATAAACAGAAACTACAACTGTGTCCAAAAAAAGTAAGACCAATTTTCAATTTAAAATTCTCGGGGCTTATGGAATTTCAAATTTTTTTTTCTTTTTTAGGTTGCTGGCACTGTCCTTGACATCTGTGTGAAATTTTACGTCACATTATTCATTAGTGTTTCAGTTACGTTTGGTTTTGTGAGACGCTAAAACTGATTCCGGCAATTTTTGAAATGTCTGAATTAATTGAGCAAAGAACTTTTATACCAGTTCAATTTTGTTTGCGGAAACATATAAAATGTTGCAGCAGGCATTCGGTGAGCATTCCTATATCGGAAAGAAATGTTTAGAAGTGGTATAAACAGTTCAAAGAAGGCAGAGAACGTGTTGAAGACGAAGAGCCCTCTGGTCGACCATCAACCTCAACCGACGAAGCTCACGTCAATGAAAAACTACAACATTATTTTTCAATTCCTACTATTAGTTCACACTCTCTATATATATATATATCTTGTTCAAATTTTCAATCGTTAATAAAATACTTTTTTATTCCTCCACTCAAGTTCAAATACATTTTTTGAAACTTGTAATGGAGGACACTTGATGTTAACACAGTTTTTTTCAAATATTTATTCATTAATTAAATTAAATTAATTAATTTTAGTTTTATATGGGAGAAAAAAATTCTCTTGCATAAGATATTTAGCAGGATATAAATTTAGAATAAATACCGTCATTGGTGATGCGTGTAGATCGCTGGGAAAAATTTCTTTTTCAGATTCTTTTTCATTCGGGGTTCTAGTCTGAGTCAAAGAGGGAAAAAAATGGAAAATGAAACATGGGATTAAATTAGTGAGAGAGAGAAAGTGTGTGTGTGTGTGTGTGTGAGAGAGAGAAGAATTTTTCTAACTTAAAAAAAATGAATGAAAATTATTTATCAAGGACTTTCTGCAATATAGTGAAAAAAAGTAGGAATTGACTTTAAAAGCATTTTTTTATATTACTTGTTTATTGAGTATTTTGAAATTCAATGCAACCACAGTTCTTATAAAAACGGGAAATACTATACATCCTGTGTTGCCTCAATTCTTGGGCAATTTCGATTCCGCAAAGATAGTCCTTAGACTTGAGGTACACCCACAGTACAGGATGCAATTTCTGGCTTACAAGAATTGTTGCAAAGGTAGTCAGTCATCTTTGTGTAGTCAATTTTGGGACTCCGCTAAGATAGACCTTTAGACTTGAGGTATACCCATTGCACAAGATGTAATTCCTGGCTTGCAAGAACTGTTGTAAAGATAGTCGGTCATCTTTGTGGTAAAGGTGATTAAAAATTAACAAAGGCTATGTAGAGCAATCCATTTGACATGTTATGTTATATTTTTCGCATTTCATATTTCATAATTCTTCAATTTTTTAAAAATTTTTGATATTTAGTTCTGTTCTTGTATGAATTTTCCCCATTGTCCAGCTTTTGTACCTCCAAAAGTGAATTATGCAAAACTTTTCCGCCTCCATCGTGCGTCCATTCATTTCACCCATATCATTCCCAAACTGTAAAGGGGCAACTCAGCTCTAGGCACAGTGATGGATGTGGTGTGTGTAGTGTAGTAGTAGTAGTAGTAGTAGTAGTAGTAGTAGTAGTAGTAGTAGTAGTAGTAGTAGTAGTGACATGTTATGCTCAGCTCTATAAAATGCTTTGTGCAAAGAATGCATTGAATGTGAACTTCAAATTACTTCATTTTAATTGTATTTCTTCATTTTTATGTATCCATTATAAGATTTTGAGTATTACAAAGAGCTTTGTTTTGAAGTGACGTTTCGATGATGCTTGAAAGTGACTTTTTCCACGAAATCCTTCTACCGAATTTTGAGTTCATGTTAGGATCGAGGTACTGATAGCATTGAGCAATATTAGTTTAATTATAGTCATCCTGTATTTCTTCATTTCCTAAAAATACTTTTGAAAAATTACGTGATATACTTATCAGCTTAATAGTTTCTTAATCAAGAATTGAGTAATTTCTTTTTAATAAATTTTACATCTTTTGCAAACTTTAAATTTAAGAAATTTTAGATTTTAATATTAAAATATAAAACATTTAAAAATGAGATAAAAGGTCTTGATGATAGGGTATTGGGCTTCCAAAATAAGGAAGTTTGGCTAATAATCGATTGTAACCGTGCTTCCCCCCACACACTGGCCAAAGCACTCTCCCCTGGCGTCCAGGAGAAATGACCAGTCGGCCTCGAGACTCTCACACGAGAGGAAGTACGGTGCAACCTGAACTCCTCCTGAGAAAAGTTTAGCTTATAAACTCTCATCCCGAGAGGAAGTATACTATATATAGCTCACTAAGGCGCATTAATTGACTCAGACTCTTATCCAAAGAGGAAGTATATTTCGCGCACCCTGCGAGTATCTGAGGTTTTTTGGGGTTTAGAAGTGGATTCCTTCCACGAATCAATAATTATTTGTCTTTGTGTTAAATATTGTGTGTCTCTAATTATATGTGAGCGGCATTTGTGAGTGTGAGCGGTGTAAAGCTGTGAGTTCTCAAATCTGTACCTCAAGCATCTCAACTCAACCGCGCCCAGTTACAATCTGGTTACCCACTCTGCACACTACACGATCAATAAAAACTTCAGTTTCTGTACAAGACATGGGCATGACTAGTCTGTAGGTCGGGAGATCTTCCTTTGCTTTGTGGAAAAAGGGGCGAGATTCCTAAAGCCTACTATTGATGTGTGGAGCCTGATGGCCGAGTGGCTAATGCTCTGGCGCTCGGTACCACAGGTATCAGGTTCGAACTCGGCGTTGCCATGGGTGTTTGTAGTGGTTCGGAATCCACTTTAAACCGTAGGTCCCGGTCCTAACTGGATCATACAGCGTTGCGGGACATTGTTACTCCGCGTCCGTGGCTTATCTTCAAGCTACACGCGCCCCCTGGGTAGTGCAAAGTGAGTAACGTCGGTGCACCCCTTATAGCATAAAAGATCATGGTCTATTTGCCAGCTGCATTAGAAAAAAAAACTATTGAGATGTTCGTTCCAAATTGCTATGTCAAAACGTGACTGCAGTGTAGAAGACCCTCGTGGTGCATGTAGAGTAACTCGAATATGCTACATATTTGCTAGTGCAGTAGCGAATTACCACGTATCAAAATACCTCGCATCGGATAACAAGAATACAATGGACTCTCTATGAGATCGGACACCTATCAGATTACAGAGAAGTGATCAGACTACAGAGGTTCAATAGAAAAATAAATTATTGTTTAAAAGAAAACTAAAAACACTCTTTTTAGAGTTAATCAAACTAAAAAGTAAAAACAATTGTTAACATAAGAATAAAATTACTGACGAGAAAATTAATGTCACTGTTCTAAAAGCGTGGGGTGCTCGATATCAATCGTTATAATTTTTCACTAGTTTCATTCCGAAATGCAGAGTTAGTTTAAAAATGCCATACAAAGCACCCCACGCTTTTAGAACAGTGACATTCATTTTCTCGTCAGTAATTTTATTCTTATGTCAACAATTATTTTTTACATTTTAGTTTGATTAACTCTAAAAGCTTTTTTTTAAACTATAATTTATTTTTTACTTTTTAGTTTGATTCACTCTAAAAGCGTTTTTTTTAGTGTTTTTAAACTATAATATTTAAATGAGGTCCTGGTACGGGAGGACTGGAACTATAGTTCCTACAATAATTTAATTGTGAGTAAAATAAAGGCTAAATGCGAATATGTCGAGCCAGCCAGGATTCGAACAGGGAATCTCCTGATCCGTAGTCAGGCGCGTTATCCGTTGTGCCACTGTCCCACGTAGGTTTGAATGTCTTAGGTACTTTCATTCTCTACATGGGTAAAATTGCTCTTCATAAGTTAAAATAAAATCACTAATCCTGGCGATCCTAATCATGATGAGATAATAAACTTATTAAAATATTTTATTGTCGTCGGCCCTGATAAGTCTACAACGTTTAAATTAAATCTGATCGCTTAAAGTAGGGCAAAAATCGAGCCCTAAGAGTCAGTTACAAACAAACATACAGGTGAAACTAATAAAAAGCGTATTAAAAATATACACTGTATTACGTCTGAACTGAAATGAAAAACTAAGGTATAAATATAAACTGCATATATGCCTGTAAAAGAGAGCCGCTTGAAATAATGAAGGTTAAAATAAGAACTGACATAGGATGCAAAGTGGGGGAAAAGGGATTTTACCAAGAAAGAATGATTCATCCCCAAGTCACGTGTTTCAAATCACGTCAGAGACTAGTGGGCATGTCGGATCAGATAACGTCTACTGTATTTAGAAATGAACATTTTTAGATGGTATAATTATATTCGGTATCAGAATATTAGTATTTGTATATATGTAATTAAATCGTTCAAGTTAATATATATGTTTGAAAGGATTTTAATTTTGAATCAAAAAATTGGAAATATTTTTCAGAAGCCTGGTGTATATCACGTTTAATTTCAGAACTGAGAGAACTTGGTTTGAAATCTGGCAAGCCAAACCGAATTGAGAGTTCTTGCGTCTATAGCGGAGAGAGGCACGTTAAATCTATAGGGTGGAAATTCCTTCCGTTAGGATCGAGTAAGAGGCGTGTGAATCCCAGATGCCTTTTATGTGAATGTTTGTTACAAATTGTGGCAGCTCAATGTGGGTAAAGTGTAGCTCCTCCAACCCCCTGGTAAACGAGTAACAAATCTATATAACTGCCGTTTTAGTACCTAATAAAGTCAGGTCAAAATGTAGTATTTGATAATAACGTGATAAAAAAATATATAAGTAAAAATAAAGTAATAAAATAAAAAATAATATTAATATAAATGTAAATAGTAATAAAATAGTGAAATAAAAATAAATATAAAGTTAAAATAAAATATAAATAAAAATAATCGCCTGGGCCGAATGGGTAATACAGGTAATGCTGGTTTCATGAGTCACCCATAAAATTTAGAATTTAATGTAAGATAAAAACGGATAACAGCCATCTTAAAAATTAAAAACTATAAAATTCCAAGCAATTTTTTTTTTCTTGAGAAATCTCATTTTCACTTTGAAAAGAAATTGTCTCTGCTTTCACCAGACGATCTTTTTAGAACCATTTTACATTATTTAATTATGTAATTATTAGCTAGTGAAATAAATTAAATAAACCAATAAGAACAGCTCGTGAAAGAAATTTAAAAAATATTTAACCAATAAGAAACGTTGAACATGATCAAAGAAATGAAAACTCCGCTCTCGAAATATATTAACGAAAATAACGTACAAAGTATTTTTGTACCAACTTTAGATACCGATTATAATTCTTTTAAAATTTTATATCTACGAATTCTTGATTAATTTCTTTAAATGTTTGTTAGAAAAATTTTAAAAATACTTTTTGAATCTTTTATGGTTTTTTTTTAAATATATGTCACCTTTTATAAAAAAGCATGATAAAGGGAAATGTTTCATACATCAGAAGTTTCGACGATTTATATTATTTAGAATGCATAATCCTTTGCCGGAACTATCAACACTGACAATCTCTGGATATTTGTGCATTATTATAACTTTTGACGCGTATAAATGTATAATTACAGTGTGCAAGTTGGGCAACCAAATTGTAACTACGTGTGGTTGGGTTGAGATACTTGAGGCACAGTTTGGAGAACTCACGGCTTTATTGATACACGCACAAGCACCACACACATACAATTAGAGATATGCAATATTTAACACATTTAAAGTCATGTAAATATAGATAAGTGGAAGGATTCCACTTCTAAGCCGAAAAACCCGATACTCAGCTCTGCGCAGAATGTGCGACATATACTTCCACTCCTGGTGAGAGCCTGTATGGTTTAGTTTGTCGCTCTATGGTCATTTATTGCGCCCTTTAGACGAACTAGACGGGGACCTACTGTTTAACGTAGATTCTAAACCACTAACAAACATCCATGCCCCCGCCATGATTCGAATCTGTGCTACCATAAGCCTAAGCGCTAGCCAATTGGCCATCAGGCCGTGGGGTGAGTCTGTAGGCCAATTAATGCGCAAGGGCGAGCTGAATATATTTCCTCTCGGGATGAGAGAGGCTACTACTACTACACCACACCACACCAAATCACATCACTGTGCCTACAGTTGAGTTGCCTCTATACAGTTTGGGAATGATGTGGGTGAGATGTCTGACTGGGCTCCGTGGTTATCTTACAATCATATGAGACGGGGACCTACGGCTTAAAGTGGATTCCGAACCACTAAAAACATCCATGTCACCTCCAGGACTCTCACCACCCGAAACCTGTAGCACCGAGCGCCAGACACTCGTCCATTCAGACACGGGATGACAGACTATAAACTAAACGTTTAGCAACAGAAACGTGTAGTTGTAGACCAGTGAGTAGTAGTCTTTCCAGTGAGTAGGAGGAAGTATGGTTACATAATATAATAAGTTAAATGCTCATAATAAATAAATTTATTAAAAAAATTTAAGTTATTTTTAGATCAAAACATATCCCAATAAAAAATCTCTGCAGTTCCAAACGTATTGTAAAAAGAAACATTGTAGTTTAAAATGCATTAGTCTTCTTTGATACCGCCACATAGAAATAAGGAAATGATGTGAGGCAGGATGGGCTTTAATTCACAAAATTCAGATGGATGAATTCTATTTTATTTCAGGTGAATCATGCTCAATTTCGTGACTAGACAAAAATGTAGATGGTTTGCAGCACTTTCAGTCGAGATAATAATTGCACCATTCTGAACACAATTTTAAATACATGTACAAACCACCAACACGAGCATTCAATTCATTTGTTCTTTGTAAACAGTGCCTTTTGAATAGCACACTAAAAAAACCAGAAGCACGAAATCTAAATTTAGTTCTTAATGAAATGTTATTGTAAAGGTTTCGTTTTATGTTAACATGGTGAGTCTTCTAGCACAGTGGATGTTATAAAATTGCTGAACTTGTTGCTATGCTATCTAACAATTTATCCGGTTTGAGAAAATAAATTTAGTTTTTCTCATTTTATTTATTTTTTCATGTTTTTATCCTATGTCATTTTTATTTTCGATATTTTATTTTCCTTTTCGACTTTCACAAGAGTTTCAGCTACAAATCGAACTGTCTAATCGTTAAACTATAATGGTCTTTATAAGTGAGACACTTGAAGAAAGATTCGTTTCTTTATACAATATAACAAGATAGCACAGCGGGATTAGAGATGTGGTCTTGTAAATTCTCCAGCCTTTTTGTAATAAGCGTTTTGTCTTGTTAAATCTGTCTTGTCTGGACCACCATTCGGGCATACAACATTATTTTTACATATCTATATAAAATCTTTTGAATATAGGATACATTTTAGAGATTTGCTCATTCACAAAATTTTAAATTTTATTATATAAATCATATAAAGGTCACTTGATAAAACTCTTTTTTCAATGCTATTAATGCAAGTTGAATATTATTAAGAGTTGAAATGTTTCGTTATATAAATAATATGATGTACTTTAGAATTTATGCATAGCAAATGTTATTATGGATTTGTTATGCAATTTTATTGTGCTCCTATGGAACACATGAAAGTTATGTGAAACAATTATTTTTGTGGCTTTGTTACGCAAGCTGATCGTGTTTCTAATTCCTTCCTTTTCCTTTGTTTTTCGAATTTCGTATCGATATGGGGTGTACACACATATGACACACACACATGCATGCGTGTGTGTGCCAGAGTGGTGGGTGTGTATATACGGACATAAATAGATTTTAAAAGTTGAACACTTAGTGTTAAATTAGCCGGGATTTTGGGGTACTTTAACACACTAATCCATTAAATGTATCAGCATCCGCAAATATTTCTCACAGTCTCGCTTTGGAAATATTTGCAAAATTAAAAAATAACAACAACAAATGTTGTTCATCTTCACCAAGAATATTAAATTTACAGAATAGAATAAAACGAATGTATAATATATTTTTGAGGGGTAAGTAAATAATGTATTATATTAATAATGATAACAGATATAATAGTAATAATAAATGTATTTTCTATTTATTTTTCTCGCAATGTCCCGCTTTGGAAATGTTTGCAAAAATTAAAAAATAACAATAACAAATGTTGTTCATCTTGACTAAGAATAATAAATTTGAAGAATAAAATAAAAAAGAATGTGTAATATATTATGAGTGCAAAATAAATAATGTATAATAGTAATAATAATAGTACATTTAATAATAATAATAACTGTATTTTATGTTTTTTTCACAGTGTCACGTTATGGAAATGTTTGCAAAATTAAAAAATAACAATAACAAATGTTGTTCATCTTGACTAAGAATAATAAATTTGCTGAATAAAATAAAACAAATGTTTAATATATTTTGAAGGAAAATAAATAATGTATAATAGTAATAATAATAATAAATGTAATAGTAATAATAATAATAAATGTAATATTTTAATATATTTTTATATTTTTTCAAATGTCAAGCTTTGTAAATATTTGCAAAATTAAAAAATAACAATAACAAATGTTGTTCATATTGACTAAGAATGATAAATTTAATAGAACATAATATAACGAAAATGCATAAAATGATATTATTTAATAATAAATACATTTTATATTTTTTTTTCACCTTTTGTAAATATTTGCAAAATTAAAAAATAACAATAACAAATGTCCATATTGACTAAAAATAATAAATTTACAGAAAAAACCGTAACAATGCATAAAATGATATTATTTAAGCAACTAAAAAAAACTATATATGCTTTGAAAAACCGACAAGTTAAAACATGAAAATATTCAACAAATAGGAGGAATATTTTGTTACGGTAGGATAACATCTGTTACATCGAAGAGTATATTTATTTTACTAGACAAAGCCTTAAATCGAATCCAGTCCATGTGTTTATGTCTAAGCTCATTACATTGCTTCAGAGAAACAAAGTTTGTTTTCGAAATAAAGTGACTTGTGTTTGCTTTTTTTTTTTCCTGTACGTACTTGTAAATTAGCATAATAATGTTTAAAGTGCGTTTATCCATTATTCTTTTTTATTAATAATTACTTTACATATCATTTTATGGTTCTTTAGATTTGTTTAACTAATTAAATTTTTTTAATGTTTTAATAATTTGAAAATTATAAGAAAATTTAATTAAATCAAACTTACTTGAATTATTTAAAACTTCTATTTATTAAATTGAGATTCTTATGCCTACTTTTCATATTGATAGGATAAATATTGTGTTAGTACTTACATAAATATTCAACATACATACTTATAAATATCAGCATATAATTCAAACTATCTGAATAAATGTTGAATTTTTACTAGGATGTCCTTAGTTTTTGATTTAGTGCTGTTAATTACCAATAGATCTGCATTTGCTTTTTTGTTTGTTAAAAGGGAAATTAGTAAACTATTATACAAAAATAATTAGTCATCAATTTGGTTTTTAACATTGAACATTATTTTAACGTTAAATTACTAAATATCGTTCAATGTCTTACTCTGTAAGAGCAACCTTTACAAAATGTTTAAAACAGTTTAAAAAAACAGTGATCAATAAATGTTTCATTAAAAATTAATTAATTGAAATTTTTCAAATATTCGTAAAAATATTTAGACTGGATTGTCAATTACTGAATTAGAAATTATCTCTAAAAGTCAATTGACAGAAATTGACCCATTGTAAAAATACAATGGGTAAAATAGAAAAGGATTCTAGAAAACTATTCTTTTTTTTTCTATAGAACTAAACAATTCTTTAAAAATTCTTTACAAGTCTTTAACAATTATTTTAAGAATTCTTTACAATTCTTAACAATTTTTTTAACAATTCTTTACAGATTTAAAGGAATCTTTTGTCATTTTACTAATATTATCAATAATATAATGTTACTTTACTAATATTATAAATATAATCTTTTGTCACTCACAAATTCATGCGAAACTAGTCGATTCAGAAAATTAAATTTATTCTTTAATTTATATTGTTGAGTGGCGTATACTATATATTCATTTATGTTAGACTTTAAACATTTAAAAATAAATATCATGCTATAGAAATATTAATTTTATATGTCTAAAAAGGTAATATATGTAATTAAAAAGAATGATATGCTATTTTATTGAAATGTTACAATTAAAGAGCTTCTTATTTCCTTAAGTTACCATAAAATATAATGACATTCAAAATTTAGTATTGTATAGTTTTCCTATAAGAAAGTCGTACTCTTATACACTCAGAAATATCATACTCAGAAATATCGCGAATATATGCATGCATTCTCGAATTTATGAAAATTATTAAAAAAATAGTTTTAGTAAAAAATAGCTCCTGGTTTATTGCAAATACTAGTACTCCATTTGGGGCCACCATGGCCCAAATGGAGTACCAGTATTTGGAAGTTGTACTTTTATTACTAGTACTAGTATAAATGGAACCCGAATCCTTTGACGCTCGGTGCCACAGGTTTTAGGTTCAAGTCCCGGAGGGACCATGGATGTTTGTAGTGGTACGGAATCCCCTTAATCCGTAGATTCCATTCTAATATGACTGTAGAGCTTTGGGCGTACGGCTGACAAACCCTACCCGTAAAAATAAAACATCTCCTGTCTCGAAATCGGGCAGAAGGCAGACGGCCTATGGCCCATCATGGGGTTGTTACGCCTATAAAGAAGAAGTTCTCCAATTACTACCTAAAATACACACCAAAACTTTTCACATAAACTTTAAGTAATCTGAAAATGTATGCAATCTTCTATATTATAGAAAGCGTCAATGTATATAGGAAAAATCGACTCGTAGCCCAAAGCTGTGCAGCTAGTATACAGTGGGCTCAAGTTAGAACCCTTAGTGGCATTCAACAGGCACTGTTATCAGAAACAAGGAGACAACTAACTTATCATGACGACGTGCATCGCCAGTCAAATACTGCGCTGTGGGGTAGTTACGCCTAAATGTTCTGCCAGAAGGCATTATCTCCAGAAGCCGTTATGCTAGAAGGTTTTTATCACGCCTCTATGGTATGTTCATGATATGTACAAGTGGAATATGAAGCCCACCGATGAAGCCGTTCTGCTAGAAGGTTTTTATCATGCCTCTATGGTATGTTCATGATATGTACAAGTGGAATATGAAGCCCACCGATGTACAATAAACGTAAAATGTATATAAAAATATATAATAACACAAAATGTATAAAAATACAATACATTACGGTCAATTGAAAATCGTTACATGAAAATAAATTACAGAAAAACAATGCATTTAAATGTTTTGAGAAATAAATAGAATATGCAAAGAATTGATTTATAAAATTATCCAAAAATTATCATTTTTAAAGAATTTTTCTCTTGCAAAAATAATCCTCGAATTTGTAAAGCTTTAGGACAACTGTATATTCTTATGCTATGTTTTCTGTGTATTAATGTTATGTTTTACTTTTAGTACTTTACGAATCATTTGACGATTATTGTTTTCCACAACATGGAAATTTGGAAAAACGGGAAAAGACAAATGTTCCCTAAAACTTGAAAAAGAAATGCCATCAGATTTAAAGATTACGTTTAAGTTCAATTGATATTGCTAAAAGAAGTAATAGAAATAAGACTTCAATTATTTATTTATTTTTTTTTTTTTTTTTTTGAGAAGCTTGGTAAATATTTCCAATGATTATATTATGGTAAATATTCCCAATGATATATTCCCCAACCATAATTAGTAAAGCGTTTGGATAACTAAGCAACTATTTATATTTTAATGTTATGTTCTCTGTGTTTTAATGTTATGCTGCTGTGATTTCTGAATCAATTGACGATTACTGTTTTCTACAAAATGGTAATTTGAAAAATGGAGAAATACAAATGTTCTCTAAAACTTGAGAAGAAAAGGGCATTGGATTTAAAGATTACGTTTAAGTTCAAATGTTGCTAAAAATTAATAGAAATGAGACTTCAGATAATTTTTTTTTCTTTTGGAGAAGCCTGGTAAATTATTCCTAATGCTTATATAAAGAAGGTCGTCTTCTGTAGCTAGAACAGTACGAAAGGCCAAGATTTGCAATTTCTTTGTTCAACTTGAATTGTTTTGCGCATTGTGTAAACAAAGTTTAAGATCAACTACCAATCACTGAGATTGAACGCCGATAAGAATTCGTTGAAAATCGAACAGTTTTGAAAGAAAGTTTAAGAATTTTCTTAGAAAAAATTAAATTCTATATGCCTGATGAGTTTTTTACTACAGGACTGACATCTGTCGCGTAGTAGAAAAAAAAACCCATGTTCTTAAATACGTAGTAATAAAGGCAAGGTGATATTTCTAAAGATGAATTTTTTTTTCCTGGACAATCATTTTAAACTTTTTATAAGCCTTTGCTGAATTCCAAAGCTACCACATTGCCTTAACTATTATAGGACCAATACTCAAAAATCTATTGCCTTGAGTTTGTAAAATTATTCATATTTTAAAAAAAAAAAAAAAAAAAAAAAAAATCTTCACTGTAGTTCAGAGCAGCCTGTTCGGTATCAAACCCAGGAAAATCATTAATATGAGGATAGTTCTGTTCAAGAAAAACGCTGTATTATCTGTATTTCTCATTGGCAACAAAATATTCATGAAAGATTTACCACTCCTTTGCATGTCTATTAGAGAAACTCCTGTTACTAGCATTTAAACGAGATTCTCTGTTCCAATCACCACAATGTCTAGTCCAAGAATATTTTTTTAATATAGTACGATTGCAACAAAAGTCGAATTTGTTGTGCCTCATTTACTAGTAACTATTGATCACTAAGTTGGATTTGTTATTAATACTATTATCAATATCTCTCTCCAACATTAAGCACGAAAAAGAACACCTGGAACATAGGTTCTTAAACAGGGTTCATGGATCCCTAACAGTGAGCCTCAGATTAAAATGAATTATTTCAAGGATTCCATTAGATTAATAGATGCATCCTGTCAAAGCCTCTATCAAATCTAGTCTAGATCTCATTTTTAATCTAGTAAGAGTGAGTAGTAGACTCATTTGCTGGCAACCATAAATCGGTGAGCTGGGTTTGTTGTTGATTCTATTATCATTATTCTTCTCCAACAGGTTACATTAAGGACGAAAAAGGAACACACAGAACATAAATTCTTACATAGGTTCACGGATCCCTCACCGGGAACCCCTGAATAATATTCGTTGCTTAATGGATACCATAAGATTAATAGAGCCAGCCTGTCAAAATCTTCATCAAGTCTAGTCTAGATCTCATTTTTTAATGTAGTAAGAGGACAACAGAAGTCGAACTCATTTAGCTCTTTTTGCTGGCAACCATAAATCGGTGAGCTGGGTTTGTCATTGATACTATTATCATCATTTTTCCAACAGGGTTACATTAAGGACGAAAAAAGAATAGCCTGAACATGGGTTCTTAAACAGGGTTCACGGATCCCTCACCGGGAAACCCTAATTAAAATCAATTGTTTCAAGGATTCCATAAGATTAATAGAGGCACAATGTCAAAATCTCCATCAAGTCTAGTCTAAGTCTCATTTTTTTAATGTAGTAAGACTGCAGTGAAATTGATCTCGTTTAGACTCATTTGCTGGCTACCATAAATCAGTGAGTTGGGTTTGTCGTTGATACTATTATCATCATTCATCTCCAACACAGTCAGAGTTGCAGACAAAGCGTCAAGCTGACACGACTTCGTATAGGTCATACCTATTTCACGCATTCGCATTTACTTCGCTCAGAGCCTGATGTTACTTGTTCTACTTGTAACACTGTTTCGTCCGTCGAACATATACTAGTCGAATGCCCAAGATTCAATAGAATCCGACTCAATCTCTTCGGTTGTGAGCATCCCACCCTATCTGACTTACTGGGGGGCACTCCCCATGCTAATTTATTTTTATTTCTTGTAAAAATTGGTTTTATGCTTTATATTTGAAATTTGTTTGTTGCACCATTTTATCTTGATTTCGTCAGTGTATTTTACTTTGTTTTTAATTGATAATTTTAATAGCAACAATTTTGATAGATTTTATATAAAATTGTAATTTATTATTTATCAGATTTTACTTCGTACTAAATTTTTACCAGTTCTAGCAACTGACTTTTTAGATTTTAACCATTTAATTTTACCAGAATTTAAAAATTACTGTCGTTTGGCGCAGCATGACCAAATCTGGTTCTTGTGCCGTAAACCCCAACCAGAGTTAAATTAAGGACGAAAATAGAACACTCTGAACATGGGTTCTTAAAAGTGGTTCACGGATCGCTAACGTCTGATTAAAATTGATTGTCAAAAAGTTCCATAAGTTTGCGAAAAATATTTTTATTTTCCCTGTTTTCTAATTTTATCTAGAAGTTCTCATATAAATGTAAATATAAAATTATAATATAACTAGCAAATATGAGCAGTTACATAAAAGAAAAAAAAAATTTAGTTTGGTAAATTTTTATCAGTAAGAATATCTGTGCAGGATTAAAGTTTAAGATTTCAAATAATACGATTTACATAATATAAATTTGCTAAATAAAGTAATCACTATTATATAATAGTTTTCACTTTTAATATCTTAGTATTTATTTTTAAATTTATAATTTTGTCAATTTGGAAAATAAATTAAAAACTAATATTATAAAATTTCTACTTTATATATATTTTTTTTTTTACAATAAGGGCATCAAGTCAACGTTTTTATGACTGACACCATTTGGTGGAGTAAATAGAAGATAATAATTGAAAAACAAGGTTTTTATTTAGTTAATAAATAAATAAAATTTTTTACCTACATTTTTCGGAACAAAATAGTTAATTCAGAAAAAAAAAACTGAATAACTTAGAAGTTCAGTTTTTTAGTTAGAAACTAAAAATTCAGTTTAGTAGTTAGAAATTAAGAAGCTTTTCTTAGTTAGTAACTATGAAGTCCAGCTTAGAAACTAAGTTAGAAATTAAGAAACTAAGTAACTCAGGTAACCCTATCTAAAGCTAATATATTGTTTCCGTTCAGTTGTTGCCTTGCATGCGATATGTATCTGTGCTAATCTTATTATAAGTGAAAATTTATTTTTTGTCTGAAAAATGTGCTGGAAAAGAAATTCTTATGATTTAAATTTAAAAAAGTAGATATAATAACTGTTGCGCAATGAGTAAAAGGCGTATGGTAGAAGATACCATCTTAAGTGATAGTTCCAGCTTTTGAAAAATGCTGCACTAGTAACTGTATGGATGGTAGCGAGGAGGACATAAATTCTAGCATTGAAAGTAATGATGGTGCATCCAGACATACAATGAGTAAAAATGAATTTGACGAACTATTTGGCAACTAGATTCTGACAAGGACTTTGAAGGATTTATACAATTTTTTTTTTTCTTTTGCATAATGATTGCATTCAAAATGCCCCAAAAGTAAGATAAGATTAAGATAATGTTCCTTTTCCATTTATATTTTTATGTGCTAATTATTTACGGTATATTCTAGTGTTATTATTGGTGTACGTTTTGTTACTTTTCCATTAGCTGGATGCAAATCTCTCCAACATCAGATTTTCATTTTGGCGACAAAGGAACAAACTAGCAATATAAGCAATTTTGAAAATAAAACAACTCATTTTCATAAAACGAATAATTCATACAATTTAAAATTGTTATATTTTTCCGTAAGTATAAATTAAAGGAAAAAAAAACTTGCTTTATTTAGTAGATATTTGGTGATTTATCTCTTAAGCTTGTCTAACAGAAAAGTCTCAACGTTATTTGCAAAATTATCCTTATAAAAGTCGATTCCCCCTAATTTAGCTTTAAAAAAAATTCAAAAATATTCGGTTTATGCATGAAAATATACGATAAATGAATTAGTTGCTGTGATTTTCGATAGAAATATTGTTTTCATCCTCATCATCAATAGCGTGACAGCCCAGGGTGGGACTAAGCATTTCTTGGAAAGAGATTTCCATGCATTCCTCTGAATGACAATGGTCCTCCAATTCTTAACCTTTAGAGCAGCAAAATCTTTTTCAACTGTGTCTATCTATCACAACTTAGGATGTCCTCTTTGTTTCTGTGACTTTGCCTAAACGAGTCTTTTTACAAATTTTAAATCATTCTAAATAAATACATGAGCAGCCCAGTTTAATCTATTGATCTTAATAAAATTTTATTATATCTGGGTCTTTATAGCCTTTATAAATTTCTGCGTTGTACCGTCTTCTCCAACAATCACTTTCCCCTAACACCTCCAAGAATAGCCTTTAAAATCTTCCACTCAAATATATTCAAATGGGCCTCATCAGATCTTGCCAAAGTCCCTGTTTCAGAGCCATAGACCAAAATAGATCTAATAAGTGTTTTATATAACAAGAATTCAGTTTTTCTGCATATGAACTGTGAAGAAATATTGTTTTATGTTACCCAAAACTTCATCAAAGTTAAATAGTATAAGCATTCATATTCATAAGGATTCCATAAAAAATTGAACTATCGTGTGCTTTATAATGTATTTTATTATTAATTGATGAACCCAGGAAAAAAACTCATGTATCATTAATCAATTTTTGTTATTTTAATAACAAAAAATGAATTACTTTAATTTTACTTTATGCATTTAATCATATTATCATCTAATTCATCTTACAGACAAGATTAGTCAGTAGTAAAAAAAGAACCATTTATGTAGTACGTAGAAGCGATCCTTATTCTTCATCTTACAGACAAGATTAGTCCGTAGTAGAAAAAAGAACCATTTATGTAGTACTTCCTTATTCTTCACAGACAAGATTAGTCCGTAGTAGAAAAAAGAAACCATTTATGTAAATCCTTTTCTTCATCTTACAGACAAGATTAGTCAGTAGTAGAAAAAGAACCATTTATGTAGTAATGTAGAAGTGAGCCCTTATTCTTCATCTTACAGACAAGATTAGTCCGTTAGAAAAAAAGATTTAAAAAAAAGATTAAAGTAGTTAAAACGTAGAACCCATTATGTAGTAATGTAAAAGTGAGCCCTTAGTCTTCCTCTTACAGACAGACTTAGTCCGTAATCTGTAGAAAAAAAGAACCCCTTATATAGTATGTAAAGTGAGCCCTCGGTCTTCATCTTACAAACAAGATTAGTCCGTATTAGAAAAAGAACCCATTATGTATAATGTAGAAGTGAGCCCTCGGTCTTCATCTTACAAACAAGATTAGTCCGTATTAGAAAAAAAGAACCCCTTATGTGAAATGTACAAGATGCTAAAATAGAAGCTGATCATGAGACTCAAGTCGTTTACTATTCACGGCTTGTCCTATGATTTTCCAATGCAGTCACATTCTTCCAAAGAAGATTCTAAAAGATACTTACATTATCGACAGGTTCAATCTGAAGTAATTTGCTCGGAATCACAGCAAAGGAGTGATATAGTCAGAAAATTTAACAGATAAAGCGGCTCAATCCAAATTTATCTGCAATGGAAGGCTGAGAATAAAGATTCATGCGCTGTTTCTATCTGTCGGAAAGGAAACGATTTAGTTGGTTTTCAGTACAGAATAGCATGTATCGTTTCGGTTATGGACGAACGCTTTATGAATAATTTCTCCAATCTGACATTCAAACAGCTCATAAGGATTTGTTTCCAATGCGAGATCCATGTAGATTGTTTCGTATTTATTACATTATACACAGGCTGCTGAAAGAGATATTTGATGATTCTATATACCAGGGGTGGCAAACCTGAGCGGCCCACCTTGAATATTTTTCCGACCCGTGAGATTTATCAAACTTTTACAAAATATATTTATTTTATAATGGCCAAAGTAGTGAAAATCAATGTATTAAAAAATGCATTATGTGTATTCAAAAATTAACTGTCGAAATTATGAGAAAAATTCACTTTGATTTTAAAATAATATTCTTGAGAATATATGACAGATATTTCCTGTCTTTTTATGAGTTTACGGTTATGAGTTCGTAGAATAGTTAAATTATATTCTGCGAACTCATGATGCGCGAGCGCATCTTGAAACATTTAATATAACAGGTTCTATATTTCACTTTAAGTGACTCAGTGACGCAGTGACCATCCCTAGATACGCACAGTTGATTGTTGATAGCAGAGCAAACCATACTCTAATTGAAGTTGTTAGCGCTTTTGGTTCAACTTACACCCGCGAATCTTTTTCTCTCAAATGGAATTGACAAACACAAAAGGCATAACCGACGCTAACATAACAGGACACATAACATAGTATCAAACATATCGGACGCCAACCTGCAACACCAATTGTGATATGCAAATACCCAAATTGAGATCAATTTGCTTAAACTAAGTGAAAGAGTGATTTTTAATAATTTTTAAGAGTTTTTTAATGATTTCATTTTTTTTTTTATTTCGTTTATATTTATATATTTTTTATATTTCATTTTTAGTGTTATATTTTTTTTACAATGTGTGTTTATTATTATTATTATTACCTTATCATATTTACATCTAAAAATAGTAAATACAATAATAATAACTCAATATCTTTCAATTTTTCACTCCAAAAAATGTCTATAGTGGGTCTAAATCTAATATGTGGATAGAACTCAAGTTATAAAAGAGAAACCAAGCATCAGGTGGAAGTGGTATTTAACTGGTAAAATTAAAAAGTTTTGCAAATCCCAACTCGTTGGCTGACAGGTAGATGTTCAAGATGAGTGGCCCGCAAGATCATTTGGGTTGGCCATTAAAAAAGAAAATTATTTTCAAGAACTCTAAGGAAAACAGTGATTCCAAGAAAAGAAAATATTTTAAATAGAATTCATTTTTGTTCTTTTTATCTAGAAAATGCAAATTTATGCAAAGAATCTGTGTTAAGTTCAGAATTGTAATCTTCACATGCTCATGTTGACATTGTTGTAATTCAAATCACCTCTAGATGCAATGTAGGCAAATTCAACTTTCATGTTTGTTGTGTTGCCACCAATATATGTTTGTTCTTAAAGAAACATTCTTCTAGAAAGAAAAGTCACTAAGTCTTTTCAAGAGGTTTGTGAAACTCATGTGAGACTTCACTGCCAAATACCATTAACTACTTTATTCTAAAAATACTGAAATGGTGTGGAGATTTTCTTTTTCAATGTTATTGTTCAAACGAATAGTCCTCAGCAATATTTTGAGTAGTGAACTGCATATTAGCGGCTTATGTAGTTTACGTAGGTGTTTTTCAATTTAATTTTAAGGTAATATTTGTTTTACTGACATCAAAGAAGCATTCTAACTTTCCTGTAAATTTAGAATTCCTAAACCATTTATAAAAATAGTCGAGCAGTTATTAATCCTGAAAACAAATCATCAGCTAGTTTCAATAGTTGAAGTTTGCAAGCTTCTGTCAGCTGATCGTTATAATAAGAAAATTTGATCTGCTGGACATTCGGTCAGAAGCAGATCCTTGCAGATAATTTCTAAGGAGGTGATATATTTCCAAAATATTACCCGATGAAATTTGTAGCTGTTCTGTTCTTAAAGAAACATTCTTCCTAGAAAGAATAGTCAGTCTTTCAAGAGGTTTTTGAAACTCTTCATGAAAGACTTCACTGCCAAATACCATGCATTATCTACTTTATAATAAAAAAGCTAAATTGGTAATGGTTTCGGTAGATTACATTTTACTTAAGTGTTTTACAATTTAATTTTAAGGTAATGTTTATTTTACTGACACCAAGGTAGTATTCTATAACAATTTTGCTGTAAATTTAAAATTCATCGGCCGTTTATGAAAAAGTCACGCAGTTATTAATCTTCGAAATATAGAAGCAAATCATCAGCTAGTTTCAATAGTTGAAGTTTGCAAGTTTCATCAGCAGATGGTTACAATAAATTCGGAAATTGGGCCAGAAACAGATCTTTGAAGATAACTCTTTGGGAGATGATAAATTCAAACACTACCTAAAGAAATTGCGGCTGTTGTGTTTTTAGTGATTTTCTTCTCGAAGAATATTTCTTTTATGTCTTTCAAGAGGTTTGTAAAACTCATGTAAGACCTCATTGACAAAAAAGCGGCCTGATAGCCAATTGGCTAACGTTCTGGCATTTGGTACCACAGACTTCAGGTACGACTCTAGCAGTAGCTTGATTCTTGTTAGTGGTTCGGAATTCATTTACATTAAATTGTACCACTGTAATCACTACTTTAAACTTCAGTTCCAGGTGTAATTATCCTAAAGTGTGAAAATGACTGTAGAATGACAAACCAAATCACTGCCAAATGCCATGAATTGAACTAGACTAAAAAATGGTGTGGAGATTTTCTTTTTCATTGGTGTTGTTCAAACTAAGCGTCCTCAGCGATATTTTGAATATTTTTGGAATATTAAATAGTTGTTTAGGTAAGTTATTATATTAGTTGTTTAGGCAATTTACATTTTACTTATAAGTTTTCCAATTTAATTTTAAGGTAATTTTTCTTGTGATAATTTCTATTTTACTAGATAAATCGATTTATAAATGATTGAGTCATAATTATAATTTTTAAAAAGAAAAAAATAGTCTAATACATCTAAAAGTGTTTAAATTGGATACTTTTAAATTGTTGAAAATTTATTTTTCCTAACATCAGAAAAATTATAAGATTTAATTATGTATTAAACAACTTTGTGAAAAAGACATAGGAACATATGATAAAATTGTTTCTTAATCCCATTAGTGAGTGTTGCGTCAAAGAGAAAGTCGAAACTTACTTCTATTAATAACTCTATTTACGAAAGTTCGAATCGTTTTACCTGCAGTCAAAAATTAAAAGTAAAGGTATCGCCTTTTAAAAGATTTTTTTTTTTCAGCTTCCAGTCGGATGTCGGATATCTATGATTTCAATCTTTCTTAGGAAGCTATTTTTAATTCTGTTCTTATAAATAGTTTTTAGTCATTACGGACATCCATATAAACCAAAAAAATCAGGTTAAAAATATCTAGGCTTTGTGTTTCTAATCTAAAAGTTTTAAATTATACTTCTGTCTCAAATCAAGGTATTTTTTGCTTATAGGGTTATTTCAAAATTATTTTTTGATATATGACTGGTAAATTTTTTAAATATTACAAATTATTGAGTGGCTTCTTTCAGAATTAAAATATAATGCTAGTTTAGAAAATTGTAATTTTCGATATTTATCGTATAATTTATATTTACATTTTTGTTTTTCTTATCTCATTTGGTAGACAACAATATGT